>JAEMWC010000321.1:557500-660000 GCA_016490735.1 Pachyseris speciosa
AATCATGTCCCTTGTACCGCTTGTGATGTCATCAATTTTAATGCTCATGGACAACTTTTACATGTAGCATGTGTAGGGGGAAGAGATCTTTCAAACCATACCCAAATGAGCACCATTCCGTCAAACAGGCCGGAAAAAAACGCGAAAAAAACAAGTGACGTTGAGCCGAAAATTGGAATGAAAATCTTATTCCACGACCCACCTGCAATTCCTTCCACCTAATCCTATGATCCTAAAAGGTTTCCACAAATCTTTTTCCACCGAAAGGGAGCCCAGGAAATGCCCAGCAAGAGAAAAAGAACGCGAGGCAAGAAAAGCAAAAGAAAAGGGGAGGAGAGAAAGCGAAAGGTAGAAGGAGAGGGGGTGGCAAAACTTTTCAACCCAAAAACTATCTCAAAATTTTAGCAAAAAAAAAAAAAAAAGATTTCAGAAAAAATGTTTCAGAAGACAAAAAAGTCATTACTGGTAATTAATTTCCTGACGGGAAGTTAGAATAATTTGATAGTTACACTCAAACTAGAGAAATCCCTGTGCAGCAAAACATTGTAATGAAATCATGCTGAATCCCAGTTACTACAACAACAACACTTTATTCACATTTCCATTACACGGTTTGTAAAACTTAAATAATTAGCAACTTAACACATAAAATAATCAATTACAATTTAAAACTAAATATTATTACATAGAAGGAAATGCCTAGCAGCTAGATAACTGTAAGGTTTTCGAGCTAGCAGCTAGCTCTTTGAAGGTAGTTTTGAATGTACAGGACATCACAATAACTAGACATACACAACATCGTAAGACATACACAACACACTACAAAAAGGAAAAAAAAGAAAACACATAGATGGCAAGAAAAGAAAAGAAAACAGTCATAATAGCGCATGGCCATATAATTAGAATAATTTCAGTATGTTAATTGTTCGGCCAACAAGTATTCTTTCAATTTTTTAGGAAAATTATAAGTTGAGAGGTTTTTAATATGGGTGGGGAGCTGTTGCCACATTTCAGTCGCCATAGCCGATGTTGTTTGTTTCCCTATGTTAGTCCTGAAACGTGGTTTGTAAAAATTACTTTTTGAAGCATATCTCGTATTATATGTATGGACTTCACTTGCATAACAAAAATGCTGGCTAAAGATATCTGGTAATTTTTTAGAATGCCATTGATGAGTGAAGTTAAGAAGCTTTAATTTATAGATATTCTTAACAGTAAGTAAATCCAGTAAGTTAAGTAATGGTAATGATGAGTAGCACAATCACCGCACCCATTTCTGTAACATGCCAGAAAATATTTGAAACTTGGTATTTTGGGGCAAAATGATTTCTTTAGGTTTATTTTATGTTCAAACTTAGTAATCTTACTGAATTTTGGAAAAATATTACAATTTCGTCTTGTTTAACTGAATTTTTGATTTACCCATGATGCCTTGTGGGCGTGGTCTGGTTACAAATATTACATGTTTTAGTTCAGTGGTAAAAAGACGAAGTAAAAAATGAAATGTTATGACCCTTAAAATGATTGTTTGTATTACATGGAGGCTAGTATCTCCTCATTCAGGTCTACTGGCACTCTAAAGACTGATTTTCTACCCCTTTTTACAACATGAAGGTCTGAACAGATATGCCTTACAGTTGCTGCATGAACAATTGCAACTTTGCGTTCATCAAGTTTGAAAGTCATATCAATTAAGTTATCTCGCAGGAAAAAGTGCCCTCTAAGCACTTCCTGTCCTGTGGTGTAAATGCTGCCGTAGTCATCTGTCACATCTTCTGCTAACTCCTCCACTCCATCACTCTTCACCTTCAATAGATAATAGTCGTAGCTTGAGTCAGCATCTGCTGCTACTGCCACCACACTCCCTTCTACTGCTAGGTCTGCTATTTTGACAGCTGTGTCTGTTGTCACTACCACAGTGTCGTCTTGTGCATTCCTAGTAGTTGCTGGTGATGCTTCCCTTTCAATACTGAGCTCTTCCCAGTCATCCACCCACTCAGAATTTGCACAATGGTTGCCACTTTCAAGCAAGCAGTCAAGGCAATAGCAGGATCTGTGTCGTTTGAAAACCTTCTCCTGTTCTGTGGTGCATTTGACAGCATGGATCTTCCTGATACCCTTCACTTCCCTAAATTTTCGGTCAGGCCTGTTCCTGTTCACTGAACCTTCACCAGTTGCAGGGACATAGAAAAAGAGGCGCTGTTTCAGGTTTACAGATTTTGTTCTGGACAAATAGCTGGAGGCTGATGGCAAGGAGAAATTTTCACTGAGGTAAGTGTGCATATCCTTGGCGCTCTTGATTGCAGCTGTTCGACGCAGCACTGCCTGGCTAACCTTCTGCTTTACGTGAGACCCAGCAGCGTCCTGTTCTCCTTTGGCATGGGAGGTTTCAAAATAATTTCGCTGAATTTTGTAGCCAAAATCTGCTACAGAACACGACAAATCTCCAAGGCAGTGGCGGGATTTATACTGGGCTGCACAGCCATCAGTGAACTCGTGAAAAACTGTGATGTGTTGGCCAAGATCCTTGAGGTACGTGTTCAAAAGTTCCTGAACTTTGTGCACTGAATTGTGATCTTGAATAACATCATCAGAAATTACAAATACATGCTCCTTGACAACCTCTGGGTTCTCCTCAGAACTTTCAATGCCATCATTCCTTTCTGTGGCATGGCGGTAGAGAATGGTGACATGAAGGGAAACCTTTGCCACATCAAAATACTCAGACTGTGTCTCATCTTGAGACCTGCAGGTGTACCCTTCAGAGTAGTCATGGATGGCGACTGCATGATCCAGGGGTAAATGCTCCAGCAAATTGTCGAGTTGATCACGTTGCCACTTGGCCATAAAGCAGTGCAGCGGATAGTCTTTAAGAAGATTCTTAAAGTACCCGAACATTTCAGAAGGTGGTGTTTCCTTAGTGACAAGTGCCAGTTTCTTCTTCTCTTGACCGTTTGCCAAAACCTTTCCGGTTGAGATATAGTCATACCGTCTCCAAATGACCTTGCCCTCATTTGATTCTTCTTCAGGAAGGAGTTTCATTAAGTGAACACCACACTGGTCACATTCTCTTTCCAAACATGCCATTTTATGGAACGGATCTTCTTCTGCTTTAGGACAAAGAGTCAATTCAGCTGCCTCTGTTATGGTGGCAGGAACCTGAACAGCTTCATCTTGATCTTTATTTCTCAGGGCAGCCTTGCGGAATTTCATACAATCTCCAAAGATGATCTTAACTTCAACATGTTTCCGACAAAGACAGGACTTTCTATCGCGTTCTTTGGCAGCTTTTACAAAGAATGGCTTCAGTGATTCAAACTTCCTCTGCTTTATTTTAATATCAGGATGTAGTGCTTGGAATTCCAAGAAAGCTTCTGTCTGGGACTTTTCCAGTATGTGCTTTGCATGTTCTGTGTACTGGCTTTTCCCTGTCCGATAGCGAACAAAATCTTTCTTGTCTCCAGTTGGACGACTAGCTTGTGTTGTCCAGAAATCATAGACCTCTCTTTTGACTTCCTCGGGAACAGCATCAAACCTTACTTTCCTTTTGGAAACGAGCCAACTTGGTTCTTCCCCCTTCAGAATTTCCATCCTCCTCTTGATGCCACATCGAATACTTTTTCTGTCCAATGATACCACTTTAGAGAGCGAACACTGAGCGCGAGATTTTTTAACGTTTTCTCCAAAAGCAAGGGATGTAAAGGCTCTCAAAGCTGATCTTTTCTCGTTTGAACCACTTTTCTTCACCTGCTCTAAGCCCTGTGAAATATCTGCTGCCATTGCTCTCAATGACCTTGTTTCCTTTTCTTCTTCTGGAGTCTTGAACGTTCCCGCCTTTACAAGATGTTTCCTTGTTCTTGGACTGGCACTTATCTTCTGGATTATTTCAGCACGCTTTTTGGGAGTTTCGGGAAGTGCTTTCGAAACTTTTCTTACTGCTCTACTTGCTGCCATTCTGTTTCTAAAGCCCGCTACATCGCTATTAGGATCATCCGCTTCTCCTTCCTCCGGATGTGCTTCCTTTTTTCCCTTAACTTTTTTACTCGCTCTCTTGTCTGTTGCCGCCTTTTTTCCATCTTCGATTCCAAGGCAATCCTCTTTTCTTTTGTTCCTTGAACCCTCTTCAATCTGTTGGCTGCTTGCACCGCTCGTTGCCGAGTTTGCTGAACACGTGCTTTGTTTAGTTGCCTTTTTTCTCTGGCATATGCAGCTCTCTTCTCGCGATTCTTTTCATTGTACTTTAAGTTCTTCTGTCTATTCTTTTCCTTCTTTTTCTTCCTCCACTCTTCAATCCTTGAGAGCTTTTCTTGGTTTTCTCTAACCATAACGAACAGAATAATTTTCAAGTACAACACGCGGTATTTACAGATTGCCCAATTCCCGGAAAATTTATTGCCCAACACATAGCCCTGAGAAACGTCTCAGACCTCCCCGATAACATTTATATGACGAACGGTTACTAAGCTTTCTCTTCGACACGAAAGCATGGCGTCTTTTGCTGAGTAAACTGCCGATTTAAAAACGCTTCTGTTCGCACAATGGCGGCACTCCGCTTTCAATATGGCGTTTGTTTGGCGAAAAGCGTAGCGACTCAATCGAAAGTTAATATTTGGTCGTTTTTAAAGCTATGGGGACAAAAGTATGGAAATAACAAGGGACACTTGTGAGCATTCAGATGTGCTCTGTTTCGCAACCAGATTGTAACCCTTTTGGATCGTGGTGAGGAAGGAAAAGGTGAGTTGTCGAAAAATATTATTGCGTAATCGCGTTTCAGTAAACCGTAGCGACTTAGTTTAGCTATTATTTCTCAGTTTACTTTCGATGCCTTTGACTGATTTTTCCCTATGTTAAAACGCAAAGTATGAGCATTTAGTTAATATGTTTTTATTCTCTCAGATATCAAGTTCAGCCCTGCTTGCGGACAACAATTTGATGAACCTCTAAATTCTAATGAACAGCGTTACAGGAAGGATACGCCAGAGCAATGAATCCTTTTATTGTGTTTCAATAAACTTGAAATGTTGAAGTTTTTCTGAAATATAGTGTTTATTGTGTATTATCATTAGGTGTAATCCGTTTGTCCAGGTGGGCTTCCCTTTAATGAAAAAATGTCTTTGAATAATTTTACTGCGAAGATTGTGTTACGCGTTACAGTCAAAATTTGCCCATTTTTCTACCTTTTTCCATTATTTTCTCAAAAATAGTAATGTAGTTTACCCTTTTAACACCTCTGTAGTAAATAACAACGACAACTTTAGCTTTAAAAAAATTTAGCTTTGCTGAAGATGTTAAACAGAATAAATAGGTGAAAGTTTTTCAACCACCCCCAAATGGGCATGGTGATTGTGCTACTCATCAATGCACTGTCTGTATCTGGTCCATACAAGGTGGCAAAGAACATAAGACAAATAACATGATTTTGTTTTGTTAGGATTTTTTTAATTTGGGTAGCAAATGCACTGCCCCAGGAGGTTATCGCATAAGATATATAAGGATAGATGAGGTTATAGTATAGTTGTTTAAGTTGTGAAAGGGAGGTGCAATGTCTAAGTTTGCTGATAATTCCTGCGTTTCTAGAGATTCGAGTACAAAGATAGGAGACCTGGTGTTTCCATGATAGCGTATCGTCTATAAGTATGCCCAAATATTTTATGTAAGTCCTCTTTTCTAAGCCATAGGCAGAGCCATCATTGTTAGTTAGCTTTACATCCCATGTTATGTTTGTCTTCTTTTTAGGTGATTTAATTATCATATAATTAGTTTTCGTTAGGTTAATGGAAAGCTTGTTTAAGTCACACCACTCTTTAACTTTGGATAATTCTTGATTAATTAAGTTTTGTAATTCCGCGGCATTTGAGGAAGACACAAAAATATTAGTATCATCTGCAAATATTCTAAAGGACAGTTTATCGGAGCAGTTAGGGATGTCATTAATGTATAGTAGAAAAAGAAGGGGACCAAGAGAACTGCCCTGCAGGATACCACATTTAACAGTTTGTTTAGAAGATTCCACACCATCAATGCTAACATATTGCTGTCTATTGGTAAGATAACTTGTCTAGTAAACCAACTCAGTGGGAGTCCACGAACCCTATATTTCTCTAATAAATATTTGTTTAACAGTATAGCATGATTGATGGTATCAAAGGCCTTAGCGAAGTTGAGAAAGACTCCACATGTAAATAGATTATTATCTACTGCTTGCTTTAAATTGTCAGTAATTTCTAAAATGGCTTGTTCAGTCGATCTGCCCTTCCTAAAGCCAAACTGGTATTGACTTAAAATGGCATACTTTTCAACATAGCTTGTTAACTGCTTACATACCAGTTTTTCAAAAATCTGTGTAAATATAGAAAGTACTGAGATAGGGCGAAAGTTAGTTGGGTCAGTGATATCACCACCTTTGTCCACTGGAGTTACTTTGGAAATTTTGAGAATGTCAGGCATAAAACCTTGCACTATGGAGAGATTGTAAACTTCAGTCATTGCCTCATAGATGTGGTCTCCGGCCAACTTAAAGCACTTTGCGGGGACTCCTATACACGACTTGTCAGGTGTTAGGTTAGAGATTAAGTCGCGCACTTCATACGAGTGAATATACCTAAACATAAAGCTATTTGGAAAATGTTTTATTAGTAATATACCTTGTAGGATTAGAGTTAATATGGTTTGGCAGTTGAGCTGATAAAATTGGGCCTATATTAACAAAATATGTATTTAGCTGATTACATATATTCAATTTAGATGTATAACATTTGTTGTTATGGACTATCTTATTTATTGTAGAGGAATTTTTTCTCTTTCTATTTATTAATAAGTCAATCATTTTCCATGTTGTTTTCATATTGCCTTTGTTAATTTCAAACTGTTTCTTAAAGTATTTCTGCTTGGCTAAGTCCTTGATTTTAGTAAGTTTATTATTGAAAACTTTATAATATTTAATTTTAAGGGGGTCGCCAGAAAAAAAATGAGTTTTAAGCAAACGCTGCTTTACTTTAACAGATTGAAATATTCCTTTAGAAATCCAGGGTTTTCTTAACAATTTTCGTTTAGCTCGTGATGCCCTTTCAATGGGCGCATGCTTGTTAGTTATCCCTTCTAATGTAGAGATAATTTTAGCCATACTGTCATTCACATCATTAGTAACTAAACTACAGAAATCTACCGTGGCTACGTCAGCTAGGTATCTGGCTTCACTAAATCTTGAATAGTTTCTATAATACCTGTCACCTGCATACTCGGGAAGCTTGGTGGCTATTGAACAAAAACAGGGCAAATGATCTGAGAGATCTGCCAAGCAGATCCCAGACTTTAAAACTTTTTGTGGTGAATTTGAATAGATGTGGTCAATGAGAGTAGCACTGTGGTCAGTAATTCGGGTTACTTTTGTGATAAGAGGCATGTAGCCCAAATCGAATAACATATCAAGATATTCAGAAGTAAACTTATCACTGTGATATTTATAAAAATCAATGTTGATATCGCCAGCTATGTATACTTCATAACCACAATTGTTCAAATGATTTAATTTCAGCCTAAGAAGTTCACGGAAATTTTCGGCATTGCCGTGAGGATGTCTATAGATGGAACTAACAATAATACTCTTTTGTCTTTCTCTTGGTAGCTCAACAAAGCACGTTTCAAAACCGTCAGACGAAAACTCTAAATCCTGCCTACGAAAGAAATTTAGGTTTTGTTTTATATAAATACCAACTCCCCCAGCATTCGTTCTAGAATTCACACCGACAAAATTGTAACCAGGTATATTAATATTGTGTAGATGTTGATTATTGTCGTTTAGTTTAGTTTCAGAAATAGTTATAATGCTAGGCATTTCCTTCAAGGTTATCAAAATGTCATTAAGCAGACATAAATTCTTTCCTAAGCTCCGAATATTACAATTAAATATTGAGAAGCCTCTTGTGTTAAATTTTTGAAAGCATATGCCAGATTGCTTGATTGTGCAGTATTTTGACTCTATATTTAAATTTCCTAAAATATTCAAGAACTGATCGTTTTTGTCAGGGCTTTCAAGAACATTTTCAAATAAATCTTTTTCGTCAAGCGTACGAACAGAATCATACACCCATGATCCTACAGCTTTCGTGAATTCTCTCCTGTCGGTTAAGCCATAAAATGGCAGTTCAGATAAATAATTCACAGTCATGTCAAGTGATTATAATTAGATAACTTGAACTGTTCCAACTGAATGACTTACCAAGGTCGACTCTAGAAACAGCAAAACTGAGGATTATGCTTCTAATACATAAAAGAAAGGAGTAGACTTCGCTTATCCAGGAGTAAATTTACTTTTAAAGTCAACGAACTCGTCTGCGTAGTTGAACGTGAACGTGCATTTGTCCCCGTCTCCTTGCTTGAGGTATATTCGCCCATTGTTGGTCCAAATATATTTCCACTTGTTGTCCTTCTTGAACTTGTTAATGCTGCCAAACAACTTCTTTCTTGCTTGTGTTAGCGACTCGGAAATAAATAATTTCTTTTTTGGGTCTTGAGAAAGAGCCCTTAGTGAGCCAAATTTACCAACTTCTTTGCCAGCGATTGCTTACCTCTTTCCGTAAAACTCGTCCCGAACACTGCGACGTGTAAACTTGACGATAATCTTGTCGTCCACACTTTTATTGTAAGTGGGTAAACGGTGGGCCGTGGAGATGTCTTCATCTTGCAGCTCAATACCCATTTCTTTCCCAATAGAATGAACAAGGTCAGAGCAAGATACTTCCTCGGTTGGTAAGATGCCTGTCAGCTCCAAGCAGTCGCGACGCAAGTATTGAGAAAGGTCTTCAATTTCACGCCCTATTTTTTTGCAATGCTTCATATCTTCCTTTAGGTTCTTAACATCAGTGGAGAGGCTTGCTGTTCTATCGTTTGAGCGCTGTACTTGCTTCAACATCTCGTCATACTTTGAGGAGAAGAGTTTAACTGACTTTTCTGGTTCGGAGAATGCCTTTTCAATCGAGCTTAATATAGCTTTTAGAGGTCCAATTTCGGCCTCCAAGAGTGACTTAATTTCATCCTTAGTTGCCATCGAAGCAATACAATTACAGATGCCTGCACTTAGAATTGGTAGCCAAAAATTTGGCTAATGTTGAAAAACACGTGCGGCGGCCATTGCGCCATATGCAAATCATGCAAATCATTACTGTAGTTTCCACTAAAGCACAAAATTTGAAAAGTGCAACAAAAATTCAACAATAATTGCTTATGTAAACAGGCCTACAGATATCAATTTAAAATGCAATGCAAAGAAATAGGGATGGTTTCAAAAAGGTAAAAAGTCTGGGTTTGGGTGTCTAATCAAAAATTAAGTTGCAAATTGCAAGTGAACATGGTCTGGTATACAGGGCAAGGCTTTCAGAGTCTGATTATCACACTCATATTCAAAATTCAAACAATATCCTTATTCTTCCTCTGACTCCAGGGCTGTGTACACTGCAAGTAGTCTCTAATTTCAGTGATGGATTGTGAAATGGAAGAAATACATGCGCGCACGGAATTGCGAGAAGACGCAATGTGAGGGGAACACCAAAAATTTTTGGAGCTCCCTTTGCATCACATCTCCATGACAGTTTGCATGTGAGTGTTTCTCCCGCCCCACAATCCATCGGTGGAACTAGAAACTGCTCACAGTCTAAGGGCTGTGCTCTAGCAGTGCATGGGGATCCCTGGCGACTTACTTTTGCCTTTGGGGAACAAGGAAATCTTAGTTTTTGCAGAAAATTACTATGCTGGGCACCTTGAATTTCAAAGGGTCAGAGTTTTGGGCTCCCAAAAATTTTTTCTTAGAATACAGCCTTGGTCCTCAAATTGCATATGATTTGCATATACTTGGTGTGCATACCCTTGAGGATACAAATTAATTACAAGCATTCACACTATTGCATGTTGTGCTATTAAATCATGACACAAACCATCGCAGACAGCTACTCCTGCTCCTGATCGTTTCCTTCGCATACACTGCACAGTGCTCCAGTGATCCGTCTTGGGGTCATACCTCTCAACATAGTTGTAACTGCAAGTTCTATCTTCACCGCCCAGGGCATACAGATAGCCGTTCAGTGCTGTCACTGCAACAAATGACCTCTGGATAGCAATGTCTGCTAGTGACATCCACTGATTCACAGCAGGATCGTAACACTCAACATGTCGAACATACATGGTATCATCGTGTGGGGTGCTAATAGCACATTCTCCGCCTACAACATAGAGCAAACCATTAAGGCTACAAGCACCAACCGCGGTTCTGGGGAATTTCATACTCTGCAACACAGTCCATTCATTAGTTAGCGTGTCGTATCTCTCCAAGCTTGCCAACTGGCAATCGACTCCGTTGCGACCACCTATCACATAAACAGCTTGTGGTTGAGCACGGGGAAGTGTCATGTAACGCGGTAGGTTACGAGGACTTTCATTTAACACTTTGGCTAGCAAAAGCTGGCAATCAGCATCGTTCTTGATAATCTTCGAAGGAAACACTCGCGCTTCCAGAAACTCGAGCGTTAACAGCGGAAGTCTTACGTTACTTAATGGCTCGACAGCGTAGTCTTTTCGACGGCAGAAGTCGTGCAAAATCCATGCCTCCACAGCTTCGAACACTTGGTTCTCGGAACGAACCTGAAGGAGGTCTTCACGCAAGAGGTTGCGAAGCTCTTGTTTTGGCAGTTGTAAGAATTCCTCGCCTTTTACGACATCCAAGAAGTGTTGACGAACAAACCGATAAGCCGTTTCTTCGAGCTCTGAGCAGGAATATAAGTCCGCAAACGCCCGAATCCCGAGACAGTTTGATGCATCAAGGTGTGTCTGAAGAAAACCACAACAAACGGTTCGGAGGCTTTGTAAGTTCAACAGTGAAGCGGCAGATAAAAGTGCCTGAACATTCTCTACTGTTACATCGATGGCTCCTGTGTAAGCAAAATCAAGCAAGCTCTCCATCACACTTGCTTCTACTCCTTGTAACTTTATATCCTTCATGCCACTTTCCAACATGCCATTAGTAAACATCGCTCGCAAGTAAGAACTTGCTCCAGCAAGCACTATTCTGTGCGCGCGAAACTGGCGTCCGTCGACGTGCAAAACGACATCGCAAAGCTCCCCTTTTCTTCGCAGATCGTTCATGGTTTTCAACGCATCGTTCGAATGCAGAGGAATGTTAAATCTGCGACGCGCCGCCATGGCGTTTTCGCTTTCGAGACTTCAATATTTTTTCCTCGTTCTAATGTCACGGCCAAAACATCACGTTTTGCTCGGCTGCCTTTCGTAATGCCCAAAATAAGACGCCATCTGATTGGTTCGTTCGCGTAATGAGCGAAAATAAGAGCACAATTGATTGGTTTGTAATCGATTAATTTTATTGCATTGCCGCTGGATTTTAGTCTTCAACCGTGGACTCGAGATTCGTTTCCTTTTGCACGTAAGCTTGTAGGCGAGGGTATTTGGTGTGCAATTTGCATGCGTTAGAAATGATGTCATAATCGTCATGGTGTATGGCACCTTCTTGCGATGTTTTGTTTGTTTCTAAGGTCTCTACTCTGGAACAGTGCATTTTCATTTTTTTAGAGCTTCACAAATCGAACTCGGGATAGCCCAACGTACACGTGATTCACCCACGTGCTGAATTTCAATAGAAAACCGGAACAAACACAGCCGACAGTCGGACTCCAAACAATACACTTCCACCGACGTGCTGGATTTCAATAGAAAAAAATCGTTCAATGACCAGAAAAAGCGGAACTGTTGCAAAACTGGCGACTTATCGAAGCCCATAAGCCACAGCACGCAAAGAATCCCTGGTGACAGGCTCCTGTTGGTGAAAATGGGTGGTTTTCTACGCTGACGGTTTTGTTGGGGAGCGCGCGAGCGAGCGGCGACCTGCTCGGATTTGGATCCTTTTTCGATTCACAAATTTCACAATCCAATTAACCCAACCAATCAGAGGGCAGATGGTAACGTGACACTTCTCGGCTGCAAAGTTGGTGCGAAAGTGGGACTGCTGCCGGCGCGTGCAGGAGCGTGTTTACCGGAGAAAAACCGCTCGCTCGCGCGCTCCTCAACAAAATGGCCAGCGTACGTAGGCCACGTTGATTGTTATTTACGGAATCTGCATTATATTTTTTCTTTTACTAGGTAAATTTTAGGTCATCCTTAAATTTTCAAACGCAAGTCTAACCTCGTGCTTTACTTTTGAAAAGCCAGAGATGACTAAAATAAAATAATAATTAAAAAACAAATAATAATAATAATAATAATAATAATAATAATAATAATAATAATAATAATAAACACGTACATACACAGGCGCGGCGAACTGGCGCGACAATGTCAGGTATTTCAGTGGGCTTACCCAAACGCCAAAACTTCAAACGTACAAAGCATTAAGGTTACCGTGTACCTTCAGGGGTGTCTCTAATCTAAGTGTTGTAGCGGCTCCCGATTACATCCCAGATACCATAAACCGTATATCAAATTAAAGCTAATTGAACTAGCTATTTGAATATTTCATTAATTTTGTGAGAAAGTGAATTACTGAACGCTCCGTCGAGTTTAAACTCGAAGGTGTAAATTAACTTTTGAAAGCTACAACTAAATGTGATTTTTGTATTTAGGGAAATTGATATTTTTCTCGAAGTCTGGAAACCAGACGCTAAAAAAACGTGTTGGGGTTTTCCTTTATTCGACTGTGTTCAAAAGTTACAGAGCATTTTCAAATTCGCTAGAAAAAGAGACGTAGCGGGCGCACGGAAATGGCTCTCAGCGAAAAACGGTTTTGAATTATCTAATTCCCCAAAACGTTTTTGTTGAAGATAAGTTAATCTAGCGGCTGTCCAAATTTGATCGAAATCGAACAAATCGCCCTTGAGTTGTAACTCTTGAAAGTGTCCTCTTCGAGACAAAAATAAACTTCGCGAAAACAGCGCTTAAAAAAATTTTCACTACACAAACAAACACCGCCCGCAAACACCTCTATCGACGATCGGCCAATCAATTTACGCTAACTTTTCTTCCGGTCACCTACTGTGGAAATTTTCCGCGTAATTTTATTTGCACGCAAACTCTCATGCTACAAACAGTTCACTGGTTTATCATTTTGTTACATATTCTCCGGCTTTGACTAAGTTTACCTGACCCATCGTCATAGCCGAAAAACTAAAAGCGCACAACCTTCATGAAGCAAAGCAACTTTTTCACGTGCAATATTTCCCGCGCAAATCGCTCCGGTTGGCTACATTCGCATTCACATATTGTCCATGTTTACATCCGGTGCATATAGGTTTTTCCCAATCTCTCGGCGACTATTCACTCGTTTTGAATTGTGTTTTTTTTGCTTGAAAGATCACAGTAAAAAGTTCATTTTTATGGAGAAAAATAAAAATCGAAAATTTTATACCCTGAACGTACACGGTAACCTTAAAGACCTAGTATTGCCCATTATGCTTCACGTGCCTCTGTTATTGTTTTTGTTTTCACCGGAGCGAGGCTTCGAGTTCTAGTCTCGCGGCAAAAATTCGAATCGCTTCGAGCCATGAGTCGTGTCAGTTTATGCTAAAGGCCATGTTACAACTCGCAACGCAACGATGACGAATAAAAAACCTTTCAAGTTGCAGAGGGTATGTTACACGTTGGAAACTTTTTTCGCAACTTGCAACGCGTACAATAACAAACAAGATGGCGGACGCCATCTTGAAATCTCCCGCGAGCGAAAGATGAGCTCTGATTGGCCCATTCTGACAAAATTGTTCTTGCGAGTTGCAGAGGGGATGTCACACGAAAGCAACTTGTCTCGCAACGTTGCAAAAAGTAGAGGATCGTTCTACTTTTCTCGCAACTCGCAACGCAACAATTGCAGTTGCAAAATGGGGTGTTACACGTTAATTTTTTCTCGCAACTTGCAACGCAACGTTTGTTACGTTGCGAGTTGCAAGAAAAATTGCCTCGTGTAACATGGCCTTAAGATCTGTGTGATCTGTGTGGAAATATTTTGTCGTGGACACTTCGTACTCACTTTCCGTAGCTTCCGAAGAAAATGTGCACACTGTGAACACTTATAGCTCGATTGTACTAGGCGGCGAAGTAGCCGAGAATGTAGGAACAGAGGTTAGTAACTTGCTCAAGTTTGTGATGTTGCGACGTTTGCCTTCCAGGTTATGTTTACTAAAATTTACCCACCATTTCTCTACCAAAAAACCTAGGACAAAGTTACATGTGACTGCAAAGGCCTGTGTGTAAGGAGGAGTGGAAGAGGTGCGTGTAAATGTCGTGAAGGCAACCAAAACTGTCATGGTCTTTGCACGTGTAACAAAGCCCAATGCAAGAACAAGGTAAGCTAGCTATACGTACTTTTCGAGAGCTCTTATTATTAAATTTAGCTTTGTTTTGTTCTTAAATTTTGCTTTTTGCTACTTTACTTTCAGTTAAACCCTGATGAAGTTCCTAGTGTTGGAGGACAAACCGAAACGGTCGCTGTGGCTGACGGCGACTTGTGTTTCGAACAAGAACCCCATCATGCCGAGAATGAAATAAAGGTAAGTTTGCAGACTGTTTTCTTTCTTATAGCAGAAGATGTTATGTCGGCAATCGTTGTTATAGACTTTGACTGTCATCTTCATAGCTAGCAGCCTTTTTTTCCGACTATTTATGTTCAAAATTCCTCAGTTCACTTACCTTACACTCATAGTAAAACAGTTTGGACACGCAACCGGTTCATCACACCCTCCATTGAAGTTCAAAAGGTCCCTTGATTTGCGTGTATTCCCAGTTGTTTACACCGACTTACTGTCCTCTTTCATAATTTTCAATGTTTGTAAATCTGGTATTGATAAAAGTTTGTCTGCCCCCTCAGGAATTTGTAGCTACTTAGACAGCCATACTAAAGACAAGGTCCTCATCAAAATGCTAAGTCTGGGAAGGGGAAGCCTTGACTTTGCAAAGAAACTGGCCACTGAAGGCCCAGAGGATCCAGAACCACCTGATGAGAATGCCCCCCAGTGGTGCAAGTGTCAATTGTGTAGGCCTATGCCTGATGAACAGGAAAATGTTTGCTGTAAGAGGGTCACATGCATCACCAACTACACAGCTTTTTCCAATATTTGCTTGGATAACAACATTTTAGAAGTCTGGATGAAAGCACATTGTGACATTCACGCAGATGACTTTAACTTCAGCATGGAGAGCTTCCGAAAAGCTGGTTATTGCCAATTTGAACTCTGGGGTATGGTAAACTTGGCAGGGGAAACAGAAGAGTAATTCCTGCATCATTGTGCAGTACATAGGATAAGGTCTCAGTACCCTGCACCCGATGGCAGGTATATGGGCTACAGAGCAAGTTAAGCAATGGGCAACTTTCATAATGTCATCATTTGGATTTTAACTACCAGAAATCAGTCTTTTTTCTTTCTTATTTAAATTTTGTAATCCCAGTAAGGTAAAAATAATGTACATGTCATCGGCTTCCCCTTGGGGTCGACCCCCAGGCTAACCAGGGGGATTGTAAAACCAGTCGAGCAAACTTGAGGAATTTCCCCGGGGGGTCGGGGAATCTCTCAAGACAAAGTCCCCTGGGTGAGGTGTCTCTCAGCTGAAAACCCCCGTGACATCCTTTTCAAACTTGCGAATTCCCCCACACCCTAATCTTTGATCGTAAAACAATATCAAGATTTTCCCCTACCCTCAGGCAAAGAATCCCATCCATCTCCTTGTACTCCTCAACATATCTCCCTGGTAGGCCTGGGGGTCAACCCTACGGGGAAGTCGATGACATGTTCATAACAACAGCTCTAATTAGCTTGAAAAAAAAATTGAAGGATTCTGGTACTTATAGTAAAATGGTGTCATCATGCAAATGCCCTGTTGTATTTTTCATACAACATAATATTTCTAGAATTCAATCATTTTGAGGTTGCAGTTCATAATAAATCTTGAGGAACTATTTATTGGAAATAAATTTATTATTAATGAGCTCCTGTTGTATCATGAAAAAAAATTTATAGTAGCATGCATAATAGTTAGGAACAGTTAGATTCCATTTGACAGATCTCCTCCTCCAAACTACAACCAAGATAAGGTTGAGGGTAGGGTATTTACACTAAGAGCATTACATGTGATTAGCCTATGAATGGGGCATCACTGCATTCAAGTGCTACTCATTTGATATGAGCCCCTAGTTGAAGAATATCATTTGGTGCAATCAATCAATTGCTCATTCTAGTTGTTAATCTGTTTGTAAGCATTTACAAAGAACTCTCCTTATGTACCTTGTGTAGTCGATAATGACACCATCTACACTGTAATGAAGTTAAAATTTCTATGTAAAAGTAGTTCAGAGCAGTAACACTAAATGCTACAAGACATTTCTCCAACCCTATACACCTTTCATACTCGAAAATGAACCCTTCCCACAGACCAACTAACACCACTTTTGGTTTTGATTAAATAATTATTGACAAAATTTCAAATTGACCATCTGGCTTTTGTGTGTGTGTGTGGAGAAAAGCTAATAGAATTTGACAAAACATAACTTATTACTGAGAAACCAATCTCATGCATCCAGTAATCATCAGCCAGAAGGCCTCGATACCTAGAGTTAAATATTCTATAGTATATTTTGATTTTGAATCCACTTCAATCTTAAAAGTTTTCAGCCACTTTGGGTTTCATCGCAAATATGGAGGGTGCCTTCATCAGCTCTTCTGTTGAGGGTGGCACCTTCATGGCTAGAGTTGGTGCAATCTGTTTTGGGTTGAATTCATCAATATCATGACGGGCAGAAAAACTGCCTTCGAATCCTTTTCGGGTTTCCAGCATCCTTGCCACCATATATGGAAAATAGTAATATGCCTTTTCTTCCTTGACCACCTCTGCATGATACCGTTGAGTTCGTTTTGAATGCTTGCGATGACCAACAAGTTTGCCTCCTGGGCTCTGTTTGGGCTTCCGGAAGAGGTGAAAGTTAAGGTCAATAGCTGCTAGTAGAATCCTCATGATAAAATAAGGGTACCTAGAAATAAACAAGAAAAAAATTCATTCACTGATAACATAATTTGGCTTAAAATACCAAACTGACAAGTTTATAAGATCAGGTTGGCAATAAATAAAGGCTCTTGAGGTTTTTTTTTACTTACACACATTCACAACTATAATTCAACTAAAAGGGGTTCAATATGCTCGTGTAGCACTAATTGAATGGCCTTCCAAGACAAAGGAAGATATGGAACAATGTTAAGAAAGCTCTTATCTGTCAGTCCAATATTGGTGACAGTTTGAATCTATGTTGTGGTTCAAGTTTATGCTTGCTATTGTTATCATTTCATTTTATTACAATATTAATGGCAGCACCTACACCTACAAGGAAAATTTCCCTTTGCGTTTTGCTTTATTATAATATATTACAGTGCATAAAGAAGAAAAGATATTAAATACTGGTTACTATCAAATAAAGAATAAAATTGAAGAAAAACACCTTCACTGCTAAGTTTGGTACATACTCAAATGCCATCCTCTTGGGTGCATACTTCGTCATCATGCTGTTAAAATTCTCCAGCTCACCAGTATTACTGAAGAACAAGAAATCAACTGTTACTGTTGGCAGGATATACATGTACAAGGATGTCTGCTTCAATACTTGGGGCAGCACTGCATAAATATGAACTGCTCACAGTCACATCGTTTCTAGGAATGAAAAATATCCAAATGAAAGCATTATGCACATGTCATTGGCTTCCCCATGGGGTCGAACCCCGGGCTAACCAGGGGGATTGTAAAATCAGCCAAGCAAACTTGAGGAATTTCCCCGGGGGCTCGGGGAATCTGTCAAGACAAAGTCCCCTGGATGAGGTGTTTCTCAGATGAAAATCCCCGTGACATCCTTTTGAAACTTGTGAATTCCTCCACCCCCTAATCTTTGATCGTAAAACAATGTCAAGATATTCCCCCACCCTCGGGCAAAGAATCTCATCCATCTCCTCGTATTTCCCCACAAATCTCCCTGGTAGGCCTGGGGGTCGACCCCACGGGGAAGCAGATGACATGTGCATTAATAACAACTACAGCAATAGCAACAATCTTCGAGCTAAAAGCCAAAATAATAGTACTGCATACACATTCTCAAGGTGGAATCACGTTTACAGATTGTCTACAGGTCAGAATGATGCTGACAGTCCACTGAACTTATAATAATATTCTTTGTGAACTTATAGTTAATTGTGGACAAGTAAACTTATAATTCTTTTTGTACAAGTGAATTTATAATTCTCTGTGGACAAGGTTACATGGGCGCCCACACAGGAAATGACAAATTTTTCATAAATTTTACTATTCAGAAGTACACCTGTTATTATTCAGATATCAAATTTTATTGTAGGATGGACTTTTCTTTCTGGGACGGGTACAATACGTTCATTTAATCATTAATTAAACTGCCAAAACGGTAAATACAGTGTAAGTAAATAATTTGAAGGTTCAGGCATTTTGCAATTGAAGCAACACTACGAAAATAAACTCACAAGCTTTCTCCAGGAGAGTTGGACACGTTATCCAGCTCGATATATCGATCCTCCGCCGCTTTCCAGGTCTGGGATGCACAGGAGTAGAACTGAGGACAGGACCATCAGCGGCACCATTGTCGTCTAAAACTCTAAAGGCAACAAAAGCAAATTCAGTACAAATGCATCAACCATAAAAATAATTGTAACAGAGAGTTAAATGAGCCATTTACACACAGATGGCTTACCTCTGAGAGGGCACTACGTTTTACGATGAAGGAAGATGCAGAAGAAATTCCGCAAAGACGCTGTTTGTACTTCCTTCGAAGCCAAGTGATGCCTTTTTAGCATTAGACAGTTGAAAGATAGACGATCGAAGTCGAATTTGTCGGACAGAACCCGATAAACGCGGTCTTCCTCGACCAGGATTGGCCATCGTCTGGAAGTTTTGCTTGTAATGCTAATTTACCTCGCCGAATTACGGCTAATCTATCGCAAAGTATCTTTCAAAACACAAATAGAAATATTCTTGGATAAATTATCCACTCTAAAAGAACACTCAGTACTCGGTTGGCAGCGCAACAAGGCGGATGAAGACAGATTTCAAATCTACACAGCAATCATCCGAATTTTCAACGTCACAAAAATGGCGGCCGAGTGAACGCAGCGCGCAGTGCATAATGGGCAATACTGGGTCTTTAGATTCCACCCACCCGCTCTATCGGATACATTAATCAGCGACAGTTCCCTAGACACACGCTTATAAGCGGCGTACCCTCGGCTTGGTAAAAATTCTATCCAACCTTTCTCACGTATTCTGTCTGTGTGCCGCGGAGTGACTTCACAGTGGAATAATTTTGTGCTGTTGCCTTTAAAAGAACTATCCCATTCCGTTAGTATAGTAATCAATACAGCAACAACTCGATTTAAAGAGAAAACATAGCAACTGCTAACCATGACGTTTGAGCTGGTCGATTTCGATTATCGTGGTGTTTGTTGTACTGTACTGTGTGATGAAGTTTTACCCAACCATCACGCCAGGCTACGAACAGAGGATCATCACAGTTCAGCGCCTAGAGAGTGGTGAACAGCAGAGAACTGGCGCCCAAGCCGGGAGAGGGAGGCGTCGGCTACAAAGAAACAGACGAGGTGTCCATGGAAGGAGTACGAATCGAGCGATACCCCAAGAGCACGATGAGCGGCTCTGTTGAGTAAGAAATTTGAATGACGTACTCTATTCTAAGCGATATGAACTTTAGAGACTTCGCTTTGGGCTGAACTTGAAATTCTTCGGTTCTTGATCTTTTAGCTTTGTTTTCAAGCCTGGCTTTCAATTTATTGTTTCGATCCAGACAGCGTATCAAGAAATGGCCGATATTGTACTAGCTATACTTTTCTTGTCAAACTTGGTCGAGCGCGAGGCACTTACATAGGAGGTGTGAATTTTTTTCATTTAAAGCTTAAGTCTTGCTCGTGAAGTTTGTCATCGTTTTAAACCGTCATCTTTTCCTAGTTTTGTACAGAGCCTGTGCCATCAGAATTTTTTCCTAGTTCTGCGCAGAGTTCATGCATATGCATTATCACTTATTTTTTGTTTCAATCGAGCGTACGGCACGTGAAGGTGTTTTTTTTTTCTCTCTCTCTAAAACTGAAGGATAACAAGGTCCTTACGTGAAGTTTGTCATAGTTTTGAAACGAATCCCCTCCATTATAAAAAATACACTTATCAGAAATTGTTTGCTAGGTTTGAGCAGAACTCATGCAATTTCTGCGCTCCGAGCGCGAAGCTCGAGGCGCGGATAAATCTGCTTCTAATCTCCAGTTATTCATCCATGGCCAAACCACAACCACAGCCTGCAATCTTGCAATATTCCTTTCCTTACATTAACAAGCCTCTGAATAATGGGGCGGTCGGGCTCTTGGCGGTATATATCTTTTCCAGGTTGAACGGCTAAAATGTACACTGCCGATATCATACTTGTCGTGAACTGCAGCTTTTAAGCTTTTTAATAGCAACATTTATGCTCGGTCTCGAGGGTGCCGCTTACCACAGGGCCGACTGCAGCCTAGTCCCTAGGTGTTCCCTCTTGCCCCCCTTGTCCGCGCGAAGTCTGGGGAGAAGTGGGCGAGAGTGAGCGATTCTCTCTCGGGGACGTCACCGCTGACAGTTGGGTTCGACCGAGCCGAGAACGCCTGGGGACTAGGCTGGCCCGACTGTAATGACTTTTTCTAGCCTGCGTTGCAGGCACTAGAAAAGGGAAAGTACGGTGTTCGAGGAGTATCACTAAAAAATTTCTCTGTTTGATTTATTTTGCTTCATTTTTGATTTGTAAAATGAGTTTTTGATTTCCAAAATTTGTCCGTTTGATTTCTCAAATGATTTTTTGATTTCCAAACCTTGTCCGTTTGACTTCTCAAATGAGTTTTTTATTTCCAAAATTTGTCCGTTCGATTTCTTAAATGAGTTTTTGATTTCCAAAACTTGTCCGTTTGATTTTTCACACAACCCTTTGATTTCCAAAATATCTCCGTTTGATTTCTCAAATGACACTTTGATTTCTAAAATTTGTCCGTTTGATTTCTCAAATGATTTTTTGATTTCCAAAACTTGTCCGTTTGATTTCTCAAATGAGTTTTTGATTTCCAAAATTTGTCCGTTCGATTTCTTAAATGAGTTTTTGATTTCCAAAACTTGTCCGTTTGATTTTTCACACAACCCTTTGATTTCCAAAATATCTCCGTTTGATTTCTCAAATGACACTTTGATTTCTAAAATTTGTCCGTTTGATTTCTCAAATGACACTCAGTTGATTTCTTAAATTTGTCCGTTTGATTTCTCAAATGATTTTTTGATTGACGAAATGTGTCTCTTTGATTTAAAAGAATTTGCGTTTGATGCACTTTGCGGTATTTTTCCTTTTGATTTTGAAAATGACATTTTGATTCTTCAAATTGTGATGTTTGATTTTGCAAATGCGATCTTTGAGATAAGGGCTCTGCGAAGTGCCATGTGATCGAATGTGACCTCACGGCGAGAGGCAGAAGCTCGATCAGCGGACATGAGGGAATTGACTGAGCACTGATTAGTGATGGAGCTTGAGAATGGTAAGATCTAGATCAGTTTTTGCTTCCCGCCTCCAGAGATTTCTGCGACAGGTTATAACTATTGCTATCCGCTCGACGGTTATCATTTTACCTTTGGCAGTTTGTTACGCAGTAGCGACGGAACGAGTCACGTTCAAAAGTTGGGTAATTCACGACCAGTATTAGGAGTTTCTCCTTTTCACTTGCCGAGACCGTGACTGTACAAATTCCTTTAAAAGAATGCTTTACAGCCATACATTCTTAAATGTGAGCGTACGTTCCGATGTATGAACATTTTTCTTTCAATTATTATTAATAGGAATCAAGGAGTATCTTATGGGTCACGTGAGGGCCTTGAAAAGCCTCAACATGATAACGGAATATGTCTGGAAGGACTACGGCATTTGCTGGAGGTAATTTTTAGAAGTATTTGACCTAAAAAGAAAGTGATGATATCCACTGTAAGTTTTGTTATTCGTAAACGATCGCAGATACTTACTGTCACGCCAGGTCTGATAGACCCCATATTCTTGGTGTTCAGTCACGCGCACGTCACGCAAGTAAAGAAATAAAATTTTCAGCCATTTAATAGATTAAGTCAAGAAATTGAGATATTGCAGAAGAGTAATAAATAAACAATATGCCAAAGCTTCAGGGCTGTGCGATATCCCGTACTCGAGTTATTCGTCAAAATGTACCACTCAAAATTATAGGGTTTAGTATGTAAACGCCATGATCGTGCCCCTCTTGATGGACTCCAACATGGCGGCCGGAAACGAGTGAAAAACATCTGGAACTTACTTTGGCTATCTCAAAGGCTTTCTTCACTCTGTTGAGGTTACAAACTTTCACATAGACGGTCATCTTGTCATATTGGCTTTAAGACCTCAAAAACACACGGCGAATCGATGTTTTCATGTACGTGATAAGCTTGTGGGCAGACATCTTTATGTCACGTACTGTGAAAAACTATCAAATTCAAACCGCTCAATTTTAAAAACAAAGCACGCAACCGAGCTGAAAACATGGGAGCAGATACATTTCTAAAATGTCCTTTACGAGATGAAGATAAAAATGCAAAAGTCTGTTTATTTTTGATGACGTCATGTGAAAACCATGTGATGTCATGTGATTTTGTTGTAATCTCATTCTAATAGTGTTCCTACGCTCAAGCGAAGACTGGCACTCCTTGGAATTAAATATTATAAGAGAGAGGATCCAGCAGACGTGATGAATGCCATACAGGTTTGATACTGGTCATGCATGTACTTCAACCTCGTTCCCAGGGTCCTCTCTCTTCCTCCCTCGAGAAAGTACCCTGGTTGCGGCTGGTCACGTGTCCAGGCGTACAAATCACATTCGCATAGGGGGTGGGTCCTCTACTTTGTGGAGACAAACTTCAACCTTCCTGTCCCTCCCTTCAATCATTTTTCTGGAATCTGTAAAAATCTAACAGACACGTGACCAGCCGCAACCAGGGTACTTTCTCGAGGGAGAAAGAGAGAGGACCCTGGGAACGAGGTTGGCATGTACTTCTGGTCACCCTTTTTAACAATCACCACCATCACCATCATGCATCATCACCTTCACCATCGCCACCTCCACAACCGCCATCATAATCATCATCATTATTATCATCATCATCATCATCATCATCGCCACTGTCATTATCATCATCACCATCACCACCATCATTATCATCATCACCATCATCATCACCATCACCACCATCATTATCATAATCACCTTCACCAACATCTTTATTATCATCATCATCAACATCGTTAGTGTTGAAGTCAATTAAAAAAATCGGGGGGAGGGGGTAGAATGTAAATACCTTAAAGGTATTTAAAGGAAGCGATGGCGTTATCAATATGGTAAGCTGATATTATTATCATTTTTGCTCTTAGCATTATTCTGCACTGTCCCTCTTGGTTTTGGCATTATTCTGACTAGCCGGTGTATTTCTTGATAGCGTACATCGTTTCCTGTTCTTGTCTTTTTCAGTTCGAACTCGACACTGCTAGAAAACTCGTAGGCATCCGAACAATGCAGCTACGGTTGCGAATGCATCATCATCTTATGGTTACGAGGTGTGTAAAACAAAAGGAAAAATATACTGCATTCTTCTCACTATTTTTGTGTGCAGCAAATAATAATCATGGTATGATCGTTACCATTAGAGATGAAGTTCATAACATGCTGACTTTGGTTGACTATGACGGACTGCAACAGAGGAAACACGGCGTATTACACAGACGAGTCTTCTTCTCTAAGGTGGATAATCTTCGAATATCTGAGCTTAATTCTACGGAACAATTTACACGGAAGGACTTAAGTTGTATGCCACAAGTTGAGTTCAAGCCTGCTTTTCATAAATCATTTTTATTTCACTGAAAAAATTATTATCCAAGTTTGTGTCAGTAATGGGAAATGACAATACTGAAAACTGAAGTGAACCCGACTGAACAACAATTACACAGTACCACGCAAATTATTTCCTGTAAAAATAGATGCGCAAAAAAAATATATCAAAATGAAATTCTTACCTGAGGAATCTTTGTTCTGGAATTTAAATTATAACCCTGCTGGACTCTTCCCTTCACTACTGGGTGAGGACACGGAGATACCGATAAAGGAAACTGAATGATGGTGGTTGAGATGAGAAAGTGAAAGCAGCATAACTTAAGTTACAGGGTTACTTTTTACTACGTGACTCAATTTCTTAGACCTGTAAAATTTTTGAAAAAATGAAGAAACCGCATATCTGACCCTGACCAATAGATGAAAGTTAAAAAAGCAATATCGAAATGACAAGTAGTGATCAGTGTGTGCCACTTTTTTTAAAGTTATTATACGCTCACCTTTTTTTTCAAGTTATTATACGCTCAGTTTATTTGAATGTCTGATGGATTTGATATCACTAATCATTTCGATATGCATTCTCCACCCTTTCGGCCTCTGGTAATCGAGGGTTAGTAGCAACGATAACATACAGCACTCTCCTTGATTGCAGGGAAGCAATTGGGTTTGGTCTATAGACGGATACGACAAGTTTCAGGTGTATGGTATCTACATCCACGGTGCGATGGATACCTTCTCCAGGCGCTTGCTGTGGTTGCGCGTTTACTCCAGCAACAAGGACCCGATCGTCATTGCCTCTTACTTTTACGATTTTATAAGGGAGGAAAAGGGTAACATATATAACTATCTTTACTTGGTGCGATGGCTTTTGATCGATAGTTTTGGAAAGTATAAAGGTCTTTCTGTTAGTTTGAGTTCATATAAACTACTTTTATATACAGTGCAACCCCGCCGTACGATGGCACCCCGATATTACTACCACCCCGATATTACGACCACTTTGTTGTGGCCAAAAATGCAAAAGCCCACTAATTTTCTTAATTCAAAACGTACCCTGTTATAATCCGACCACCCCCTTAACACGATCAAATTGTCATGGCCCGGTGGTGATCGTATTGACTGGGTTCCATTGTAATTTTCGTTTGCTTGATAAATCATTGCATCAACGATCAATCACTGGTTTACTTTCTCTTTTGTTTTGATATTAGATTGGAGATATGATTTTCTCTTTGTCTAGTTTTTCCTGCAATAACAAGAACAGATTATGGAGTGGAGGTTAATATTCTCGCCCAGTGTCAGATATTTCTAAGGAGGCATCACAGGGATGATTTCGCTTTTGAGAACGCACATTACAATGGTCGATCAGAACTTAATCAGGTGCATTTGTTTTATTGTGGTGAGAGGTTCTTGAATTGTTGTCTTAGACACTGATCAGTTTTTATTTCCTTTTCTAGACTATTGAGGCCTGGTGGTCCAGACTACGCAAATGTAGCGCACAGCACTGGCTTGATGAGCTCAATGTATGCCGATCTCAGTTCACTCTAATCACTTCTATGTCGTTGTTGTCGGTATTCTAGACAACTTTGTCGTTTGTCGACGTCGACGTCCTTAGAATGGCACGTTGAACAAAGAGGATTAATTTTAATGGCTTATATTGGATCACGAAAGTCTAATTTCATTGTTTTTCTTTTCCAATATATTCTTAGCAACTACGGTATACCGGAGACTGGGAGCAAGAGGACATAGTCGATAGGTGCGTATCTTGAAGTATCTTCAGGCACCGCGCAGGGGGAGAGGCTTGGAGGGCTTTAGCCCCGCCCCCCCCCTCCCCCTCCAACCCCACCCCAACATTTCAACAGTAAAAAGCAAGTAATACTAAAAAAATCGAAGTTAGTTTTATGTTTAACGTTTTACCGAAAACTAATTATTTTGTTGCCGAAAGTATATAAGTTTCACCACACCATGTTAGTTTTAAATGCATTTCCAGCCATTTCAGAGGACTTAAGGGCCCATTAAAGTATCTTTTGATGCCGTTGCTAGGGAAAAATCAATTTGCTATAACTCTGCACACGTATGCTTTAATTGGACCAAATTTGGACAATGCCCATAGGGGGCAAATATGGGCCAGTACATGACGTCATCGGACCACGCCCAATGTCACGTGACCAGAAACAGAAAAATGCATTTTAACTAAATGGCTTAAACCTTTTACCCTCATTTTCTGTACAGTAACAATACAAGAGTCGTTTTGAAGAAATTTAAGCATGCGTTTTGGCTTATGATAAAAAATAAAAAAATGAGAATGGAAAATGTGCTTCTTTGACCACTCTTTTGAGCATAATTTTTTTGTTTTTCATTTTGTCGCAAAACCCATACTTGAATTCCAAGAAAATATGATGTTCTTTCGAATTGTTTTAAAATCCAGCAACTACGATTATCTCTCGGGAAGAAAAGTCAATTTTTTCGCGGCACCGGAAGTGGCGAGCGAAGTTTCAGCGGCCTGGTGCCTAAGCATTGTGGCCAGTCACATCTGTGGTTTGTTTTATCGAACAAAATTCGAATTCACTTTCTTTTTCACAGTCACGGTGTTGTAGATTACTTAAATTACTGTTAACTAGGTTCTCAAGCGAGGCTGATGTTGTAAGGAGAAGTTGTCCATCACAAGTTTCGAGCTCACCATTATCAGTCAGGCATTCTATCCAGTGGTTAAAGTGGTTAGCATTAATTTTTGATGTAAGAATGAAATTCTTGTGATCTAGAGCTGCTTTCAAGGATGCTCACCGTCATTTGCTCCATGCTGTCTTGGGAGAGCTTCGTTTATTTGTGTTATATTTAAACAATGGAGTTTCTCAGGTTCGGAAGGACAGTTCACGGACACAGGTTCACAGGATCGCACAGTTTTATCGCAAGATCGGAGCGGTCAAAAAGGCCGCGGACACAGAGTTTCTTTTGAAGTTTGCAGGTGATGATAGCGCAGTACTAATTTCAGTTTGTGTCTCCGCATCTTTGAGATTTCGATTTCCAACCTGACACTGGAAATCTTTTACTGTCACCTTTTCGAAATTTCCCCATCGACATGCAACCATCGCTGCGGCTTTCTGTTTACGTCCGTACGTGGATGACATTTTCAAGCAGAACACTCAAGTTTCAAAAATAAAGGTACGACTCACATGTTGTAAACGGAAGGCAGAAAATTCAGAGGCACCCAACGACAAGTTTCGGTAGATATCTTTTCGGTGGAGGGTAGTTCGCCTTGGGCTTTCGGTGTCCGGATTAAAGAGTGTACTCGGCCCAAAAGATTCGCAATGGGGAAATAATGGCCCCTGAGGTTTTCGGAAAGGTCATAATTGCTGTTTTTGGCAGTTAAAAACGTCAGCTAACATTTTCGGAAAGAAAATTATTCCCTAGAAAGTTCGTGGAAAGTTCATTTCAGCTTGAATTTTCTCAAAGGCAATTAAAACTTCAGCTAGGGAGTCCGAACAGATGAAATTTTTCTAGCTAACAAAAACATCACTTAAAACAGACTTCAAACACCGTATGGTACTTAAAAATGCCTTTCCACAGCTTTTGGTTGATTTGGCTCGTTGAGTGCCCCTGAAAATCAATTAATAAAAATGTAAACAAAAGGTTTTCGATCTTGTGTTTGTTGCAACGAAGCAAAAAAAGGTTACCGGCGACTTGAACAAGCCAGCGACCGACCGACGCCAAAGAAAGCGCGCGAAAAAGTTTGGGCTGACCGGAAGTGAAACTGCACTTGGTTAGCAACCGTGTACCTTAGCAACGAGATACTTCAATGGGCCCTTAAATTTGACATTTTTCCGCCGGACCATGCCCCCAGACCCCTCTAGTTGATTCACGCTAACCCGTTCGAAGCGAGCCACCCCTCCCTCCCCCCCCCCCCCCCTTGCAAACTTGCTGTGCGGGCCCTGATCGTGACTGAGGGATTTTGCCGTCTATGACAGGTGGTTGTTGCTGTATGTATATATTCCACTCCTGGAATCTGAACTCTCAGATTTACAAATATCATACAACGCACACAAAATAAGGAAGCAAAAAAACAAACTGCGGCCCGATGGTATTCCTGACGACATGTATTATTTTCCAGAAAGGTTTGGTGAGTATGATTTTTCTGTCATCGCTATGCACAAAGTCTATGGAGTAGTGACTTTATGTTTCCTTGTTTTCTACTGTCAGCTGCCACATCATTTATCTCTTTTAAAAATGCTATTTATTGAACGCGCCGTTTTTACAGGTGATCAAGTTTCAGTAAACAAACTGTCACGGGGTTATGTTAAATAACACTAGTCATAACACATTTCAGTACTGCTTTTCGTCCAGGAACACAACTTTTTTTACAATCAAAAATAGCTACAGTCTTATTGCGCCCAATTTCTGCGGGATATAACTCGCCAATTCCTCCTCATGAGTTCGTGTAATATTCAGGCAGTGAAAGCTAATACTAGTCCCGTTAAAGGCCACTTTACTATGAAGAAGGATACGGGACAAAAATATAATGAGATCGTACTTGGTGATGCATTATAACGTACCAAGTTGTGACGTACCCGGTGATACCGTAAACTACCGTTTACGATATGTCGCCTTATCGTATCGCTCGTGTACGATATGACAGCTGATACCGGGTAGTTTATAGTATCAACTGGTACGTCACAACTTGGTTCGATATAATGCACAACCCAGTACCATCTCATGGAACAGTATCCCCCTCCATACTGTTTTAGATCGTTTGATTTGTCGTCACTGAGTGATTCCGTCAATTAACTATGTGTTTTGTACCCCTGTTTATTTGTGGCATCTTTCAAGTGCATAATGTATGTAAATGCATGATGCATGCATGATTTCTGTCAAACCCCTCTCAATTGAAAACAATGTTATTCTCATCCTTCAGAAATAATGAAAATAGCTTGTAGTTAACCTGGCAATCAAAGTGCTGGAGTTTCTCACAGGAAAGGTTTCTCAGCCCCGGAGTACGAAGTGACTAGCGGTGACCTACGGTGGTATGTGGTACGAATGGCTTCTTACAGGGCGAGAAATCCCCTCGAACTAGAAACTGTGTACTTGTCCTCTTCCTTTTCCCTGTCAAATACCATGACTTTCGAAAACCCCACTAAGCCGGAGGAAAAAAGAACGTACAGGAAAACGCTTTTCAGTAGCCCAAAAGCTCACCATAATAATCTTATTTATTTGTTGAAAGGTGGCGAGGAACAAGGCTTTGTGCCCAGCGAGGAAGATTTACTGCAAATATCTGCACACCACCGTCTTGGACGTTCACTGCCTCCGTATATACCAGTGCGAGTTCAAGAGTTAGCTGACAACTGGTGTAGAGAACATGCTGTTGTTATTAGCGCCCGGAATGCAGCAATTGTGTACAAACGATTGAGACAGTACTTCAAAGACAATATCAATTGTATCCGGCGTTGAAATTTTTTCTTGTTGATCGATTAGGGGTTAAACTGGCTTCACTAAGATAGCAATTAAGAATGCAAGAATTTCTGGTAACCATCCATTGCCATTCTCGTAATACCGCCATCTTTTTTCTGTTTTCTTTTCTTTTATTAACAAACGGGCTGAAATTGAAACTGGTTATTTTTGTAGACCAGGATCATATGTTAAGGGAGAATTACACCTGAATGCTACGTTTTTGTCACCTTTTGACCTTTTCTGCTTATTAACTGCTGGAGATTTCATGTAATCCAAAAAATCCATCTGCATAACCCCATAAAGATGTCAGCATTTTTAGGTGATGTTTATAGTGTTTTTAGAAGGAGAAAACGGGCGGGGGGGGGGGGGGGGTGATTTAAGGGAAGATGAGAAAAAATGCAAATTGTAAAGTGATTAAAAATTAAATTTGGAGGTTAAAAATTAATGGACAAACGCCAAACAGTTCGTCCTCAACCTTATATGCACCCGTGTTGTAGTGCTATATCAGCATCCCGGTATAACGCCCCCTTAACTAAGTAAAGCAGCAGAAAGGACACGAGAATTGTTAGGTTAATTATTAATCGAACCTAGATCTAGGCATAACTGCAGCATACCCTGCCACATCAATTTCTATGTAGGTGCAGAAACTAATTTTAATTTGCCCTCTCGGATTCCTTATCGACTTTTATTGTACCGTCTTTTAAAGCACTCGAAATGGCAGGGTATTATGCAGTTACTACCTTGTTCTATTTATACCTTTTTTGATTAACTTGTATGACACCAATTGCAATTTAAAGGATCCACACTTTTATTGGTTTTTAATGTAAAGATGGTCAAATAAGGCATCAAGCGTGACAAAGAGGCGTAAAACATATTTCAGAGAAGATATATCCGTTGTGTTATTCTCCTACCAGGAAAGAAAGGAATTCACCATTATTTTCTACGATTTGAGTTGGTTTAACTTTCCAATGCGACGTAACCAACCAAACTGACCAAATCGAACGTTCGATTAATCGAACTTAGTCGAACCCAGTCACGCGATTGGGTTCGAAAGAGTTCGGTAATCGAACACAAGGGTCCCAATCAAGACTTTCTCTCGATCCCGAAATCCCGACGATTTTTCATCAGCTAATACCCATACCAGTCACATGTCCCTTACCTCAAAAACAGTAATCCTTTTCAGTGGATCTAGATTCCCTCTAAGCAAAACGTGAATGGTCTGGACCAATGACCGAACAAACAATCTTAAGATAACTGAGGCTGAGATTTTGAAAAGGTTATAATTTTGTGTGTATAAAATTTGTACATACAATACAATTATTTTTTTAACTAAGCCGTGTAAAATTCTTCCTTTCTATAAACGTCAAAAGTAGCCCCTCTCCCCCCCAAAAAAGCACTAGCCCTATATTCTATGCCAATAACTTCCTGCAAGAAATACTGTATGTGTGTCACATAAAAAAAAATTGATATCCTAATGCATTCTATTAAGAAAATGTTACTTGATCAGTATAATCTAAGGGTATACACCAGAATATAAATATATATGTTAAGTATAAAATTGGCAGGAAATTAGGACACCAAAAACAGTGTTCTTATAAAAAAAAGTGTCATTTTGTTAGAATGTTGCAATTCTGTGATGGCTCTCAAGACGTGAATCTCTGATAAACTCTACTTCTCTTCTCTTCCACGTCCGATACGAAAGCTTGGAGAGTTTTATAATGCCATTCATTAAAAGCTCCCGATCAAGAACTTTTGAAAGACATTTCAAACTGTACCGAGTTTAGTGGTTTGTTACGCAATCTTTTGTGGATCGCCACGCAACGCTTCTCTTAACTTTGTACGACGATTCATAAAAGATGCGTTGGAACTATGACTTCAGTGGATTGGGAAGGCAAAGTCGCGAAATCCACCACTTGGCGAATGAGCACACCGAGTTGTAATCTATTGACGTAAGTCCCGTTCTCACCACTTAAACATTGAGTGCTGAATCTGTCCAGTATGAACCGGAACAATTATAATAAACTTTTTTTTTGTTATCCCAAATAAACCTTAACGAGTTCGTCATAATGTAGGCGACATAGAGGGCAAGTCCCATCCAACTTGACTGCACAGTTTTCGCAGCAGTACATATGCCCACATTTATAAAACATGACGTCGATTTTGTTGGTTAAACAAATCCTGCAATCGAGCTTGTCGTGAAGATCAGTCTCGCCACTGGTTTGGCTATCCATTTCTTTCGATGCCAGTAGTGTCAGGAGCGAAGGAAGGGATTGGTCTTCTCCAGAACTTAAGTTTAACACCTAGGGATATAACAAACAATTAAATCATTCATAATTTCATGTTTATGTACATTATTATTATTGAAATGATTTTGACTCTTTTTTTTAAAGAATATATTTTATAAGAATATCGAGGATGAAATTTGCGACATTTTAATAACATATTAAGAATAAACCCGAGGCTGAGATTTTGAAAAGAATATAATTTTGTGAGTTCAAAATTTCTAAATGCAATACAATTATATGTTTTTAACTAAACCATACAAAGTGCTTGAGTCCTTTCTCCAAACGGTAAAACTAACCAAAAATTAAAAAGAACAAAAATGGCGCTATGTCGTTGATGCATTTCTGCAAGAAGTTATGTGTGGCATATACAGTTATACATATCATGCATATCGCCCCAAAATTACTTCATCGCCATCAAATTACGGATCTAGACACCAAACACTTGGAATTGATACCCCAGTACATTCCACAATGTAAATGTCTCACGCCATCATCTAAAAATTTACACAAGAATATTTTTAGCCTAAAATCGGCAGAAAAATAAGAATATTCAGCCTGGGTCTGAAAAAAAAAATTCTTATAAAAAAAGAGTGTATTAGATGTCCTTCTCTTATAAACGTCCTTGTTTAATTTTAGTTTGCAGTACCGAAGTAATGAGCCCAACAAGATAGCGCGGAATTTCAGTCGAATTCAATCGGATTGAGATATTTTCAAATAGAGGGATATATATATATATATATATATATATATATATATATATATATATATATATATATATATATATATATAATAGGTCAATCAATGTTTGAAGAATGGTTTTCGTGGAGCGCTCAACTTTTCAGGAGCTGTAAATATTCTTGTGTAAAGATTTCCAGACTTCAGAAGTGATTCATAATCGCTTCATTGCAACAGCTTCGTCGCTATTGCCTGATGAGTGTAGTCAGTATTTGGCTATACGAAACAGAGCTGTTGCAATAAAGCGATTATGAATCACTTCTGAAGTCTGGAAATCTTTACACAAGAATATATATATATATATATATATATATATATATATATATATATATATATATATATATACATAACTCTTCACAAGCATCAGTCACAAACAGTTAATCTTCATGAAGAAACATACACTAATGCGGTGCGGTGGTAACTGTAATTTTACCCTGATGAAGACCACTTTATGTGGTCGAAATATAGGTGTGGAACAAAACATGTGGGTTATCTTCATTTGTGATAGTGTATATATATATATATATATATATATATATATATATATATATATATATATATATATATAATATAGAAAGGTAATGAATTGAAGTCTTCATCAGCTATTAAAGTGCTCAATAGATAAACTAGAGCAATATGTATATTTTCAGAGTTGGATTATTTGGTCGAAGACATTTATTGCCTGATGATTGCTTCGCAAGAAGCATGAAACTCTGAGTAGCAATAAATGTCTTCGACCAAATAATCCAACTCTGAAAATATATAGATATATATAGGGACTTTAACCCCTCACTCTTCAATAGTAAAACGCAAGAAATACTAAAAAAAATCGAAGTTACTTTTCTATTTAACGTTTTTGTTGCTGAAAGTATATACGTTTCACCACACCATGTTACTGTTAAAGGCATTTCCAAGTGACCGGTGGCATCTAATAATGTGACCTGTACACCAAAAGCAAGCAACTACATTTTAACTGTTAGATGCTTCCTGCCTTACAGTTACGGCAGTGCCTTAACTTAAGAACATTTTGATAAATGGACCGTATAAATAAATGGGGCCGCAAATAAATGGGCCGTATAAGTATGAACGTTCAGTAGGGGATCAGCCTCATGAAAAAAGAAGAGATCCGTGCTTATTCGGAAAGGGACGCCTAAAAATGCAGGTAATGACATACCCGCAACTATAACTATCGTAATTGTATTAACAAAAAGGGGAAAAAGGCGCTTTTAACTAGATCGTCATTTCACTGACACTGTATATTACCAGACACATATATAACTACTTCCTCACCTCATGATTAGTGTATTGTCTACCTATACCGTATTATTTATGTTAATTCCGTGTCGTGGATGAAAGGTTACCTAAAGAAACAAATCACGAGGTAAACACTTATTCATTACACATGTATACCAAGTGGCATTGAGAGCATCCCGCCTTCCGTTTCTTGGTTATCGAGTGTAACCATTGCAATCTGTATCTGTCACCCGTGTCGCGGTCATTTTTAAATCATTTCGTTGGTGTAGGAAACTCAATGGTGCCAGGCAACATGCCTTTCTCTATATCGATATAATGACCACGGTCGAGTACCTTGCTCTAAGGCTAAATATGGAACAATACAGCAATAAAACAGTAAAAATGCTTTTACTCCTTTTTTTACCAGCCTGAAGAAAGGCGAACATTCCCTTTATCTCACCGGCTTATAAAATTGAAAGGCGCTTCACGAATTCCTTAGCTGGAATTTCCCGCCTGGAGTTTACAAAGGTCCCCTTTGCAACGTAAGTTTTCTCCAAGTGCACAAAACATACGAAACGTCCGTTCGCGATATTGGTTAAATTTTATAGCCTCAGGTTTACAGTGCATTAACTATTAATGCAATATCTAGGGCACAATGGACCTTAATCACGCGGTGGCCATGATGATAATAGGCTTTGTTATAACCCTTCTAAACTCGCTTGGAAAATGTTTTGTTTTTATACAAGATGGCGGCGCGTGATAAAGTTCCATTCCATTAATTTCCTCACCTACCTCGGGGCTTGTCAGATCCTGCCTTTCATCAGCAATTGAACTTGATCTGTCAATAGCTGGTGATTGCAACGTAGTTGAGGAGCAAGTGTTAACTAAAATCCTTTTTAAGTCCTTAAAAATGGGCGTTACTAAAAATCAGGAACGAGGAATGAGAAATGAGGAATGAGGAATCAAGGAATCAGCGGTCTTCCACATTTTTATCTCCTCCAGTGATTGCCGCTCACCACTAATTGCCCAAACCTCAATGGCGGAGAAGATCCAGGAAAGATATTAGAAAGATGCGGACTCAACAGTAGACCTAATTGTTGTTGTTGTTGTTTTGTGGTTCGCTTAAGAAAAAACAAATGGACTGAAGTGTACGATTTATTAATTGCACTGCTGTTTTACAAGCCAGGATATCTGAGCGGGAAACGGTAATGCTCAAGCTGATAGTAGTTCAGAATCCTTAAAGTGTCTATATCGTCTTCTGTTTTGTTTTTTATTTATTTTTTTTTGTTGGATGTACGATGTACATAAGGAGTAGATAGCTATAGATAGTTTTTTCGAATTCCGCCGTGTTTTTGCCCTGAAATCGTCGTTGAAATTTCCTGCTTGAGCCACGCCCATCAAACTTGACCGAGCTAACAAGGGACATGGGTCTGTTCCTAATTTGACGTCACAAACTGTTTTACATGTTTACAAAGACTTAATGTAAATAAGGCGATGTAAATAAGTTTGTGACGTCAAATCAGGAATACACCCATGCCCCTTACTAGCGGGAAATTTGAGCGACGATTTCAGGGCAAAAACACGGCGGAATTCAAAAAAACTTTTTTGATTATCTATCTACTCTTTATGTACAAACTAGAACCACAAAAAAACAGAAGACAATATAAACACCTGAACATTCTCTAAGTAGTGACTCTAATATAAACAACAGGAACATTCTGTTTGAGTCGAAGATCTTCCATTTCCTGTCAACGTGCTGTTAGTTTTAGGACTGAAGCAGAACAGTTTCAACTGAGGATCACCAAATGCCATAAATTTTGGTTATTTACAGACTCTTTACAAAAAGAATTTGTCAGCACGCTAATAACTCAACAGTTACTCTTGGAATCCCTAGGCAATGTTTGTTTTTTGTTTATTGTTATTCCACATTTAACGCTAAAAATGTCATATTGCCATGCTTAAATACTGAACGGTGCTTGCTATCTTGTACACCGCACACTGTTTTTCCAAGAATTTTAGCATGATGATATGATAGTTTTAGCATTAAATAAGAAATTTAAGTGAAATTGGTCTGAATTGTTTTGGACAGGAATTGTAAAATGTAAAAAAGTTACCATTTAGTCCGCGACTTGAGTTAAAGGTTGCCTAGAAGGAGAAGGATGATAGTGCTATTTCAGTTTGAATCAAAACTAACTCTCTCTCATACCGCTATGTTACGCAAACTATGTATTTCGCCTTTATTGCAACTCGAGGCTAATCAAGGTTGCACAAGCTCTGTAGTCAAGAGCTCCTTGTCGCGAAATAATCCCTACATTTTCAACACCATCTTTCAATTTTGCCAACACCTCAAAATTCTTAGACAACATTCGATTAAAGCATGTACAAATTCTGCTTATGAGTTAAAGTAAAATTGCTTTTAAATACAGTGTATCAATTAAAAGGTCAAGACGCAAAAAGAAGTAGATCTGACAGTCGTTGTTTCCCTTCTACCTTAAATCTGTGCATGTACTTTTCTCACATTCTACGATTGCATCACCTGTGTATAATTTGGGTTCAGTACTAACCTCTGTTTCCTCCGCTGAACCTGTTCCTTGAATATCTAAATAATATTAAAACATATAAATATAAAGAAGTTCACTGATTTGGTTAATACCTGTGAAAGTTGGTGTTATTTGTCATCAGCTAAAAAGATTTGCCTGGCAGTCAGGCGTATTTGTGGGTGATCAAGACATACTGAAGACATCTCGATAAACAGCAAAAGAGAGGCTTTTATTTAAGCCTGTGTTAAACATATAGATTCACAAGTACAGCAGACTTTTATTTACCAGGAAGGTCCAGTGCTGCACAAAACAGATTACACCGGTGATTTTCCCTGAAACCACTCAAGGCGGTATTGGATAGATTGCCTATACCAAACAACCTATAAGGGATTAAGAAATATTATCGAACTTAACATGAACAGATTAGTAGAAAGAGAGAAAACCTGTTGTAGGATAAAAATACAAGGCATGTGACTCCATTCCATTTCAGCTGTTTTCAATGTTATCTTTCCATTCATTTTTCGGTCACTCTTTATGATTCGGATGTGAAGTCGCTATCTTCCACTGCCAACGGCTGTTCCAAAACACAACTATTTGGAACATATATTCCTGAAATAGAAATTTTCCCGTTCATTCGTGTTCAAGAGTGTTGTGCTTATTATTTAAGCCACATTTGGACAGTTAAAACAACAAATTGCCTCACCTATCGTCAGTGGCTGCGATTTCCACGTCACTGAGATTATAATTTGATCCTGCAGGTTAAAGATAAGAGAAAACTGGATTCAGTCTCATACCGCACCCGTTTTTTTAATCGACATGACCCCTTTTTGCCTTTGCCGTTTTAAAATTGTGATGCAAGGGAAATTACTGATTCAGTTAGGCATTCAGTGCTATTCTTTTTCAGAAGAGGATGCCATAGCTAACCTTGTAAGTCACAAACAAGTAGTCTGCCAGAGAACTCATGGTAAGACCAATGAGCAAAAGCTATAGCTTTCTTCTTGAAGTCTTCTGTGGCGTCGTCCAAGCCCTGCGTATCAATCTCCACCCCATCGTTATTAAGGAACTTGTACCAACGCCCTGGTATCTCGGGCTCCAATGTCCCGCGTGAGGGAAACTGACCGACTAATTGCACAAGGATGGATGGAACAACACTAAAGATATAAGATGGGATTTCAGTTTCAGTTTGAGACCTGTCTTATTCCTGTAAAATGTCGTGCTACTTATACTTTTTTTTTTCTGTCTATGTTAAGAAAAACATGCATTCTTCAAGAGGTTCCTGTGCAGGCCTTTCCTTTTTGAGTGAAATTAAAACGTTCCGCATTGTAACTCAAGATTACTGACTTCTTCAAAGCTGTCAAGTGCATAAAAAAGAGCTGAGGAGAATGTGTACGCTGAAGAAATAGTTTTATCAAGCGGAAATTTCGTTTTGAAAGGCACGACTGCCCTTCCTATAGCAAACTGCAAAGGAAAAAGCTGCGAAAGAACGCATGTCACCTTATTTCGCGACCATAGTCCACTATCTGTCTACACTGCATATTGTAATGACGACAGAGGGCGCTTGCCACTGCGGATACTTGACAGACCTGTAGAGGGAATGATAACTGTTAGGGGTTCATACAATTTGAAATATCTAGTATCGGAGGTGTAGTTAATGTTTTCAATCTGTACTTCACAGGTTAATTTTCAGATGATGTCAAGTTGTCATTATAGTTCGCTGAATTACGACAGAGTTACGTAGTTGCTGTGTCTAATTAAATTAGGTAAATATTACTTCATTTTAAAAACAACGTTACCTTGGCCGACTTTTTATCGCAAGCAAGTTCGATGCGATCCATATCCTCTGCAGATATGTTATCCTCAGTTAATATTCTATCGTCAAGGCCGCAACACTCTAGCTTGTGCTGTTTCAGCACAAACCGGCTGCCGACGTCCAGGTACTTATTGCTTACTAAGCAGCGCGCATTGTAAGCGCGCTGAAAAGAGCCAGACGCAAAGGGGTTCCCCTGAAATCCGTCTACTTTTAGGACACAGTGATATGGCCCATCGGTATCAATGTTGGACCAGTCGCTGGTTATCAGGAACGCCGTCGTTGTTGCTGGATATTCTGCAGCATAAACATTACCAAAATTAATTAATGATAACCAACAATAAATTTCGTTTCATACAAAGGATTAATTACAATGCAAGCAAGCAACAATCAAGAAACTTTGCTGTTATAAAAAATGGTGCGCTTAATCAGTCAGGTTGCATGTAATTGTTTCCTGTCTCGTTACCACGACGGCCCTTGATTCTCTTTAAACCCTGGACGTCATAATGAAAAAGATCCTAAAAGGTCTCCACCGTTTAAAATTTCAGGCTCATACGATGCCACTATGCTTATTTCAGTGGTCTAAGTGAGGGTCTGTACGACTCATGTATGAAAAAAAAAAGCGTAAATGTAATTTGTTTTCCCACGATCCACCTGAAGAGGTAAGAGCTCGTTCAACATGTGGCCGTGCATTCCCTTGAAAATACTGTTTTTTGAAGGGAAGGAAAAATCGGAGTACCCGGAGAAAAACCTCTCGGAGCATAGAAGAGAACCACAAACAAACTAGACCCACATATGACGCCAGGTCTGGGAATCGAATTCAGGACCCAAAGAAGCATGGAAGCATTACCTAGTGATACTGTCAAGGTCGATGGCCTTTTCTTACCAGTCAAATTCGCTTTTGGAAGAGCTATAGACTTGCCAAGATTTAACACCGCAGACGCATTACCACTTGGCAAAGTAGACGGCGCCTTTTGTGCGAGGGCACGTAGCTGCCCTCGTCTCTTTACGTCAGCTGCTCTCTTACTCAGCACGGTTGTTTCCGGTGCAATCCAGTTGCTCAAAGTGACTTGGACTCGCTGCTGTGACGTCATGGTTGCAATTGACGCAGGAACCGGCCGTGCACCTGGAGCATCGGTAACAGCAGAAGCAACGGGAACACTGGCTGTTTCGCGGATAGATAGTTGGTCATCGGCGAGAGAAGAGGTTGATGATCTGGGTGCCGGTGAGTACCCCTGGCAAGCTTCTTCACTAAGAGGGGGATTAGTATCGCTCTCCTCGTCGGAATCCTGTTAACAGCATAATTAATATCATTCATTTTACGTTGCACACAAAAAATGAAGAAGGATAGTTAAGATTAATCAAATGAAAAACGAATAAAGGAGGGGCTTCCGAATTTATAGGGTACAAAAAATCTTTTCATGTATTCGAATGTTTACTTCCTTATAGACTTTGAGATACGACGTCGAGCGATCTATTCAAGAAAAAATTAAGAAGAGTGTATAATAACACAAGGATCATACCTCTTCAATCCCCGCTTTCCAATAAAAATAAAATTGTTTCCCTGTGATATGGGAATCAGCCGTTAGCCTGGGTCCCCGAAGCGTTTTCAAAACAGAAAACGAATAAACTCCGAGAGCCTCTTCTCGTTTACAGCCAATGAAATGCTGGATAAGCACATCCTCGAAATTTCGTAAGGTCAGTTGGCCATTTAATCCTGCCAATGGTACCTACGGAAAAGACCAGAAATCTAAATTAAATGCAGACACAAACGTTACAGATCGATGTACAGTAGGAGGTTCATCAGAACTAAAAGGGACGGTCAAGCAATTATAGATCAATCACTTAGGTTGTATTGAATGACACCGACAAGAAGAGGAATTAAAAATGATATATGTCTTATTATTGACTTTGACGGTAACATCAAGATTCTTAACAGTGTTGAATTTTTTGCTGTTTGAGACAAATAGTTCTGTTGTTTTTATCAGTTGCAGATCACCCATTAAGGTATTGCATATCTGACACAAAGATCTGCATGAGCTCAAAATTCAACCATATCACCCCTACTTACAAATTCTTTAGGACCCTTGGGCTGGTATTTTCCCAGTCTTTTCGACACCATTCCGACAGGTGTGACAGTCACTTCCTGAAAAAGCAAGAAAAGGTTCATAAAAATTGAGAGTAAATTCAATGTAGCTATAAAAAATTGGTTTTACAGGAAGAGTGGCAATCAACTCACCTTCGGGATGCTTCTTTTGCGGCCGGAATTAGGGCGATGCCCACCACGCCCAGATGTGCGGTGCCTTTTGGGAGGATTGGCGTCCAATTGGTCCCGCCGTTTGTTCTTCGCCATATTGTGTATTTCGCGCCATATGTTGTCGTTATCCGCACCTATCAAGAATATCATGCATTATCACAAAATTTTGAAAGGTGAAATGTCAATACCTAACCAGGTATCTAGGCGGCTAAGGCAAAGGTGTGCTTAGGTTGGGAATGGATTAAAGATTGCAATGCATAACAAACATTGATAGATGGGGGACCGGTTCCTGAAAGGTGCAGTAACTCTATTCCAGGGAAAAATGTGCCTTAATTGTTTAGTCATTTATTCCTGGAATATTGTTATCACACCTTTCAGGAACCGGCCCCGTAAAAATTCAGGTTGGTTTTGTGATATATTTGTCAGGCCAAGATGAATAGACAAAATTAATAGATGAAATTATTTGTACCATGACTCGAATCACCAGCTGAGACTGTCGAGGAGGTGAACGTGTTCGATGAGCTCTCTCCTAATAGAAAAGGAAGAGATTAAGAGATTTAAGTTATGCGAAGTCAGACAAACCGTGTGCAAAACATGAAAACAGATGCAAGCTTTCAAACCATTACCTCGTTTTGTATTGGGTACACTGGTGGGTCCTGGAAAAAGAAATCTTAGAGTTTGAGAAAGACAAGTAAAAAGATGCAAAAAGTTGCCACTCAAGTCCATTAGCAGCCCACCTCCTTCGCAAGGTCTTTCGTCTTGCCTTCCCTTGGAGCTAGAGAGTGGACCACCCTGGTCATGGCTGGTCACGTGACTCCCATTTCATGAGAGATTACAAATTATTATTAGGGACGGACCATCACTTTCCTCGAGGGGGGAAGGGTGGGGGTGGAAACAATCGTTTTTCATATATGCGTCTCCACAATTTTTTTTTTCAATTTTCATTTTTTTTTCCAAAATAAAATATATCTTATACAACCCCCCCCCCCCCCCTCTCCCATTCCACCTCCCCTTCCTCCTCCAGTAAAATAATTGTCTGTCCCTTAGTTGGCTGGTGCTTGTAGCCTGTTTACGTGCGCTTTTGATTGCCTAAGTGCAGCGCGCGGGCATTATTTCGTCCCGTAATGCCCACGGGCCGATCACGGGTTACACAAATTAAAAAAAAAGAACATTAAACTGTTTTTCAGTTTTTTTTTTCACCCATACAATAAACAGCTTATGAACCTTATGAACCTTATGAACGCTCGGTCTTGACGGGAAAGTCTCTGAAAACTCCAAAAAAGTACATAAAGGTAGCCAGCGTATCTGTAAATTTCAGCTAATATCACTATTAGTCCTAAATCAGTTGGAGATAGTTCTCTTTGGCGAAATCTGTACGAAATCTTTACAGCAAAGGAATCGGGTACTTCTGGCGACCATCAGAAGGGCTGTACAGCAACGCATTTACACGGGAAAAAGGCATATATAAGAGAGACACTTGGAAAGTGGCCTGACACAAATGTCACATTACTCAAACAATGATCATCGTTTGACATTTCACATATCCATAAACATGTGTGTTGAGCGAAATCAAATCTGCTAGCTGTTTAAACGAAATAGACAAATAAATGTGTATTTCTTACTCTCGTGTAAAGCCACTGGACAGCCACAGTTACAACACTCCCCTTCAATTGTGGGAACCTCATCGTACCCAGCACAGTCGTTATGCTTGGAACACTTGTCGTAAGATATCTGTTAAATTAAGAGACATTTATCGCATTGCACTTTAACTTTATTTTTGGGCTTCAAAGGTTTAGAGTAATCAGGCGCAGTTTTTTTGTTTCCTGCGATTGCACATTGACAGATCCCCATATACGCTTTTCTGAGGGAGGATTTTTACCAAGGCACAGTAAAATGGCTATGGCATTTTAAAACACCTTCTACTGTACTTTTAATAAAAAACGTGTAGTCAGGGTAACACTTTGGCAGCTGAAATAGAACTGTTGATGTCCAATTAACAGCCGAACGTCTTTAGAAGGAAACGAAGGTTCTCTAGACGGAGCGGTACTTTATCATCATCAGCCACGCAAAATATCAAAAGGGAATAGAAAAGCGGCCAGTCGACCAGACTATTCGTCGAAAAAGGCGAAGAAATGGATATTAACGCAAGAAGCCGTTGACCCGCACCCAACCGTGAAGAAGGCTTCAGGTTTCCGCGGTTTTATTGACAGAGATAGCCTTAGGGATAACCCTACACATGTAAAGGAGAGCTGTCTTTTGACCCTTCTAGAAGGGTAACCCTAGGCCTTCTAGGAAGGTTACTCTCCTCCCATTTAAACAGGCCCTTAACTTGCTAAAATTCCCAAACCTCGAAGAAAATCAAACACCGTTTCCGTAAACGCCCAACAAAACACAATTAATTTTTAACTCAGCTCCGTAACAGTATTGTTTGGCAAAAGGAATCGTTCGTCATTTGTTAGAACTCATGACATCAAAAACCGTTAAAAACTGTACCCAAGCTGACGAACTGTTGTAACATGCGAACCATTCATTTTTTCAATAAATACTTTGAATGCTTAAAAGTTAAAATGTGCTAGATAACATCTTTTGCTATCTGACGATCGCAGAGCTCAGTATCTTAGAATGCAAAAAAATTGCACACTAAGGAGAATGCAGTAAGAACTGATCGAGCCCACTACTTAGTGTGTAAGGTACCTTTAAAAAAATTCATCCTCATGCCAGCGGCAGTAAGTTAGACAAGGAAAGCTCAAAACAAGTGGAAAATGTTTTCGGCAAGAAAGCTGACAGTATGCAAGTTATCTTATCTCACTGCAATTCCCTTGGTCCGTGATAAGCTGCTCCAGAATCGCACTTAATTGTGTAACTTAAATGTTATCGGTTTGAAACACTGTACACTTTATTTAACCGAAAGGGCCTCTCATCTCACACTTGGTAGAAAGATACAGATCATTGTGGTTTAAAAGCTGTACTCATATAGCAGCATTCCGAGTGGGAAAATAGATACTTACAGGCGACAAACTAACATTTCATTTCCATTTCAACGAGTTCAATGTGAAACAGCAAGATATAGAACAATACAATTATTACATCAATTTGTAGAGCACAGATCATGTAAACAAAACGTGTTCTATAAGACGTGCCGCCCAGCCTTTCAATCCGTGCAAATGTCTCCACCTATTTTGTAGGCGTAGACAGAACTTAACGCGTGTCCCAACATATCGCAAATAAGTAAACGTCAATGAGAGGGGAAGTTTCTACCAAGTAGTTACTTGTAGTCCAAAACACCTATTAGCATGTCTTCCCACATCTTAAGGCAATTTCTCCATGAAATCAGAAGAAAAAACTTGAGCAATTTAACATTACACTATATTTGCAGGTGCCAAACCAATACACATCTGATCGAAATGGCTCATTTCAGTTTTAAAGAGGCTAACGATGACATAGGGCTGCTTAATTATCTTGTCCGAAAACAGGAATAAAAGGAATCATAGCGTTACTTACGTGTGAGCGCGCAACACAGCCACATGTTCGGCACTTGGACGTGCCTTCTTGTTGTGTGTAACCTTCGCACGCCCCAAATCGATGCGAGGGATGGTTCAAACAAAATCCTCGCCAGATGCCCTCTTTGTCCTTCATGCTTCCTTCGAGTGAATGACAACCACCGAGTCGGGGCGTACTCTTATATTTACATACTTCCATCACGTGACACAACTCATTTGTGAAATCAAAAGTCCCATTTGAGAAATCAAAAAACCCCATTTGAGAAATCAAAAACCCCATTAGAGAAATCAAAAACGGCAGTCGTAAAATCAAAACTTCCATTTATGAAATGAAAATTGAATCAAAGTGTCATTTGAGAAATCAAATGGACAAATTTTGGAAATCAAAAACTCATTTGAGAAATCAAACGGACAAATTTTGGAAATCAAAAACTCATTTGAGAAATCAAACGGACAAATTTTGGAAATCAAAAACTCATTTGAGAAATCAAACGGACAAATTTTGGAAATCAAAAACTCATTTGAGAAATCAAACGGACAAATTTTGGAAATCAAAAACTCATTTGAGAAATCAAACGGACAAATTTTGGAAATCAAAAACTCATTTGAGAAATCAAACGGACAAAGTTTGGAAATCAAAAACTCATTTGAGAAATCAAACGGACAAATTTTGGAAATCAAAAACTCATTTGAGAAATCAAAACTGAAACAAAATAAATCAAACAGAGAAATTTTTTAGTGATACTCCTCGAACACCGTAGGAAAGCGCGCTGCACCCGTATTTTTCTCCCGTTCCCTTTCTAGCGTCTGCCAAGCAGGGAAGAATTATGACCAATCTACGGCCTAGTATTTGAGTCACATGTATACCTCTCTAAACCCAATACAAATCAACTGCTGCGTTAACTTTCAAAAAAGAGTCCTTCTTGGCTAATTAGTATGCATTAATACAGATCTCTAATGACAGGAGCCCATGCTACTGATTAATATGACAAACACAAATATGAGCGGGAGACCTTTATGGGCATAACGGGTCAGATGCGAATATTTTATCTATTACATACTGATGGAAGCCCTTTATATTAAATTGATTACCACTACTTCTTTTTATTCAACTTTAATGTTTACTGTTTTTTCTTTTTTTATTATTATTTTGTTTAGTTTACCTTCGCGGACTTTTCAGGAGACTACAGAGTTCATTCAAGCATTCTCTTTGCCCTAATTTGTTGCTGCTGTATTTCAAGATTCAAGGATGTTATCCCGCGCTCCTGAGCTACAGATTCTGAACGCAGATGAACTAGAATCAATTTTTAGATTGCATATTGCTGATTTTTTACAGCTGCTAACTATCATCACATCAAAGCCTAATTGACGAAAATAGAAAAGCATGCATAGTTGTTAGTTTCTCCGGCACAGGGCACCTGCCCCCACGAGACCGTGACTCTAGTTGTTGTTGTTTTGCGAATCTAAAGCTGTGAAGTGTGAAAGCCAGAACAGTAACGAGAAAAAAATAGAAATGAATAGAAAATAACAGGCCCTCTTAAAATGGTCAACGGAGCTCTAATAATTAGAGTTAATAAAAACTTCAAGTTCAATCCACTGTAGTTTGTCTGTTTATTGAAATTCATTGATCAAATCTTCCCTCAAATACAAATTATGTCCAACTTATATAACTTCCATCTTCAAAAGTTAAGTATTATTCAAACTGAGTCAGGCTCTCCAGTGTTTTTATTGCAGCGCGAGTCATGTGAGCGGCGAAGCCGCGAGAAGATTAGGGTTGGGCATGCCAGCATGCTCATCAGTTCTTTTTTTGCTGCCCGAGTCTTGCGAGCCGTAAGGCCAGGGAAGCTTTTTTAATTTCAAAAGGCAGAACAATTGATCCTGAAGGTCTTAACATCCGCGAGTTAATTTTTTGTCATAAAGTTTATCTTTTTTACTCTTTTTTCTAGTATTTTATTTTACACTGTCAATCATTTTAGATTTACGTGTTTCCGGTTTATTACTACATAAACACCCCTTCCAATGTAAATTCTCATTGTACCTGAAGAAGGCTGGTTTAGGCAGCCGAAATATAGTACACAAAACTTAAAACCTTTCTATGATGTATCGGCCGTTGCTTTTATACCCTTTGTTAATTTTATTACGCCGATCAGATCACCAGTTTGATCCAACGTATACCAGCAGGATTACTGTCCACGGTTGCTTGCTTGAACATTTGATATTTCACAGCTCGCAGGTTTTTGCGCCGCAACAAAAAACTGGAGAGCATGCTCGCAGGCTACCAGTGTTTGCCACGTCAAACTATATCGGGTTACAATCGATTTGACACAAATAATTAGTTTGCTCTATTTTCAATGACTGGTTGTCATGGCAGTCTCACGTTCCCTGGGAACGAGGTTGGTGGTGACACTATCATGCAGTCAACGAAGCACTCCTTTTTAATCACAAACAACTCCCAATTTCAACCTTCTTAGCACCGTATAATGGTCAATAATGTTATGACAACCACTATCTTCACTGGAAGCTTTTGCAGAAATTGCACTGAGGATTTCAGTGCTTAATGAAGGAGGATTAACTTTATAACAGTGACATCCATGATCTTTTATCGTTTTAGCGTTGTTACATTGTCTTTATGAACCCCGTCCCTGTTAAGCGGCCTTCACACGACAAACAAATGTTGGCCAACTCGCATTGGCAAACTCAAGTTGGTGCGTATGAACGACGCAACAACATGTTGGCAAACTGTTGGCGACGGATAGAACTTGTCTCTACTCTCGCCAACATTTTTACGTGTTGGCAAACTCACATTTGACGTGTGAACGAATGTGAACGTGTGTTTTTCAATTTTAACCAATCAAAATTGGCGCTCTCTTCACGTGATTCGCAAGACACTTCACAAAATAGCGGAGGAAATAGTCCGACCGTCCGACAGGACCTTTCAGTTTATCGATGAAATTCATAACAACCCAGACTTGTGGGATATATCATCAAATGGTTATAAAGATACCGAAAACATTGAACCATTGATACTTGGTAAAGATAAAGATGTAATAATTCGGGAAAATTGCGGGGAAGAGCACAAATGTATTGTTTCCTCTACGGTCCGCTCGACTTGTTTACAGTGTTTATATAAAACAGATTACTTCTGAAAAGCGAATAAAGGTCCCAAAATATAATATCTGGACACGTCAAATATATTTAATATTCATTGCAAACTGTAAACGTATGAAACAGGACACAGTATTGCAAGATACAGAACAGGTTTGGCCACATAGGGTAAACTCGACAACAATATGCATGAAAGCAAGCCATGAAAGAAAAACTCATCGCAAGATACCTCAAGGTAAGGGCTAACTTCTCGCCGACTGGGATGCTCTGTCGCATGTTAGTGTACTGTTTCTGTATCTGTGGCTTTATCATTTCCAAAAGCTCGTTAAAGCAAATTCCATTCATCCGCAAAAATTTTTTAAATGCCATTGGATTCTCCGCGCGAAGCTCTTGCACGAGTGTATTGTACGCGCCATAGGCGGGGATTTCTGGCAATATACCGTGTAGTCCATATCTTTCTATTCTTCCATCGTTTTCTGTTTTTTCTCCGGCGAAGAATATAAAACAGTAGCAAGTATGACGCCGCAACCCTCCGTGTGTGCCATTGCACTACGGACACCATAGTTGCGAGTATTGGCCTGTGTTGTTATGACGTGTGTTTGACGTGTGAACACATGAGTTGGCCAACTTTTTGGTGTTCGCCAATGCGAGTTGGCCAACAGTTGTTTGTCGTGTGAAGGCCGCTTTAGAAAACTTGGTGGTTTAATTTTCTGAGAAATCATTATGTAACTGCCAATAGAGTGCTTAAGTATTGGAATTTTTGAAATTATGGGATTTGTTGCGATTTTCAGAAAGACCAAGATGAAAGATGCTAACTTGCCAAAAAGGCAAATTGGCTCTGAGATATTAGCACCGTTATGCTCTGCTTACTCCATACAAATCCTTCTAAATTTGACTCGGTTCAAAACGTTAGGAACTGAGTAAAATTTAGAAGGATTTGTATGGAGTCAGCAGTGCATAACGGTGCTAATATCTCGCTCTCAAACTGTAAGAAAATGCTGATTTTTGGCAAGTAGGTCTTTTTGATCGTGTTCTTTCTGAATATCCGAACAAATCTCATAATTTCACAAATTTAGTTTTTATGACGTCATCACTTTAGTACTCTCTGATGCTATGTCATCACAAGCGTTGCGGATCTAAAAATAAACCTCCTTGCGCGTTCTATTTGTTCTCTGTTTGTTTCACTTTTTCTGCCTTAATGTACGCCAAGTAGACTTTCGAAAAAGTCCTTCGTCCTGTCTAATATGGCGCGGGACGAAGGACTTTTGATACTTGATTTGGGTTGTTAGTAAAACGCGTAACGGCGTAACGGGTAACGGCGTAACGGCGTAACGAGAAACCGCGCAACGGGATTTTTTTCCCGTTTTTTTTTTTTTTTGTTTTTGTTATTTATTTTTTTTTTTTGTAAACTATTTTTGTAAAGCATTTTAGGATGTCAGAGAGAAAACGTTTATTTTGTTTCAAAAAGTTTAATAAAGATGATTTTGTTGTCCCTGTTTCGTCAAAGTTATTTTTAATGGAAATGCAAGCTCTGGTTAGTTCTTTAAAGGAGAATTTTCTATGAAGGTTCAATTTGAAGGTAAGTTTTGTTCCATGTTATAAAGTAGAAAACTCAATATGAGGCCTCGGGGAATATGCTTGTGTCAATTCCCTTTAGTTTTACAAAACCTGCATGCAGGCATTCTTATTGTGCCTTGTCACGCAATCGCCGCGCGTGACGAACCTCAAAAGACCCTTAAGGATGTCTGTGTAGGCTACGGTTGTTTCTTCAGCGAACAATTTAGAACTTCTGTAGCTGTAACGAAACTGACTTATATCTACTGGTCTCCTAACCTCCTACGCTGCTCCTACACAGACATTCTTAAACCCGTCTTACAATCGTTCCGCCGCTTCACGAGCCTAAGAACTGAGGCGAAGAATGTCTGCGTAGGAGCTACTGGTTTGTGTGAGTCTTTTTGACTTTTAGTTTTCGCTTTAAAGCAATATTCATTTCAAAGCTGAAAAGTGTTCATACCACCCTTAATATTTCAACTGATGACAAAGTGTAATTAAACTCTTGACTATTTCAAGGTTTGAGAAAAGCTACAACACAGAATAGCGGAAAGAGGAGCTAAGTCCTACAGTACGTCGGATCTTTTGGCTTTATCGGATCTTTTTGTTTATGTAAACAAGCGATATAAACGGTTAAACCCAGCGGCTAGCGAGTTTACTTTGACGATACTCCGTGTTTGACCGGAGGTATAAACGAAAGACCGGACAACGTGACAAAAGTGCCAAGATATTTGTTTAGCGTTGTGTGACATTAGACATCCCAAGAAACCAGAAGGGCACTAAGATAAAATCCAACTGATAATAATCGACAAACTTAACACGTATAAATACTTGATATATATTTTGTCTTCTTTTTCTCTCATAACAAGAACCAGCGCGGGCCATGTTTTTATTTACCTCTTTTGTATTTGTTTAGAGTTTTTTTGGCTTTAAAATAATTAACCACAGTATCGGAAAAAAAGAAAACGAAACAAACAACAACAACAAAAAAAAAAAAACAAAAAGAAAAAACAAAAATAAAAAGGGAAAAAAATCCCGTTACGCGGTTTCTCGTTACGCCGTTACACCGTTACCCGTTACGCCCTTACGCGTTTTACTAACAACCCTTGAATTGCGCCAATTTTAGCGACCCAAAAACGGGTCGCTGGGCTTAGACCAATCAGAGTAGATCTTTGGGACCCTCTGGGACAATGTTGTCAATCAAACGTAATTAAGCGCAACGAAACGTGAGTTGCGGTTGAAATTCCAACATGGAGTTGATTGCGAAATCGATATTAGGGCCTGTTTACATGGAGGGAGGGTGGCTAACCGAGCTACTCTGGGAGGGCCAACTTTTCATACCTTTCTTTAGAAAACGTATTGAAGCGTTTACATGCTAGACAGGGTAGCCCGCCTTCCCGGGGCACCCTGTCTACTTGCCCGGGGCACCCTTCTAGGCGGGCTAGCTTTTTGCTATGTAAACGGTTCGTGCCGGGTTATCCCGGCTAGCCGAGGTGAGAAGACCGTGAAAGTAGCCTGGTAACTTGGTTAGGCACCCTCCCTGAGTCACGCCACTCTCCATTTTTGGCGCGAAACTCAAATGAAAACCCTTTAAGCGAGACAAGTCGACCTCTCGCGACTTCGTCGGTCGCTCAGCCGCTTCGCGGCCTAAAACCCTCGCTCCTCTCGGCTTTTCTGCCGTGATACTCGAGAGGTCGACTTGTGGCAAGTCTATACGCCAAGCAACTAGTCAAAACAGCTTCCTACACAGAATTTAATTAAGACCTTCAAAGCGACCGAGCACGTGGAACGCTAAATCATCGGTTTTGCTTGACCGTCGAATGATTTAGTTTTCATGCACAAACCATAAAATAAGATAAACTTTCGTTTTTAATTACTGACGAAGCAACATACATCATGTAAATAAGTTCTTCCTCTTTGCATTTCTTTTTATTTTATTTTTCCTGCAACTTAGAACCTAAATTGTTCAGGGAGCTAACAAGAAAACCAACTGGTTCATTTAGCTTCCTAGCTTGCCCATTGTTTTTATTAAATTTAGATTAATCATACTGTAAATTTACTAGATTGTAATTTTAAAAAATGTGTACACTGACAAAAGTATAATAAAGATTATTATCATCATCATCATCATAGAAACAGCATTGTTAGAGTTTCGTTTTCTTTCAACTGACTTGCAAGCGAATTTCTTAGGCTGCCGATACATCAGTTACTATGATGTGATCATTTTAAAAATTGCTACGCATCCCAAGTAGGAGTATAAGGAGAGGTGTGAGCGATAAGACTTTTGCATAGAGCTGTTTCTCTCAGTCAGTTCAAGTTTAGACAGCTGCGCTGTAAGCGAAAAAGCAGTCGTTGTTATGGTATGAACACTAAACCGGGAGCGAAAATTCTTGCGCTCTCAGCTCGTGAGGACAGTAACATCGAGAGATTCCTCAGGTTGGGGACATGTATAGCCTACACTCGTAGCTTTTGACCGTGCGCCATTAATCGCAGCAAAAAACCTCTCTGTGTTGCCCAAATGAAGAGCTTGCATGCAGGCTAGGACATGTAGTGAGCCAAGAGTACGCACGTGTACTGCTCGGAGACTGAAAAACGAGATGGCCTCTTTAAAGGGGCTGTATCACGAATTTTTAGCATCAATTGAACAAGACACAAGAGACGACAAAAATATATAACACCCCGTTTTGTTTAAACTAGTCTTCTGGTACAGTGAGGCTAAAAATGCTGAAGCATCCTTGGCCACGGACGGTCAGCATAGAAACAGACTGCAACTTGAAAAAAAGGGGCCGCCGTTTTTCAAGTTTCAGGCTACTGACGTGAGCCATGATAAACCGATTATGCTTAGTTCTCCTTAAAGAATTAACTTTGTGTCTTTCTGTTGGAGTTCCAATACCAGTTTGTGTATGAAAATGTTCCTAGTACAGTCTTGATTAGTTCAAGCCGAATTTTGGTCCAAAGACAGAAAAATACCCGTGGCATAGCCCGCCCTTCAACAAAAGGCTTTTAATTACGTCCTTGGTGCGAGCGCCAGGTAAGCGCGGGCATGAAAAACTTTCGGTGATCACAGTAGTTTGAAACAAATTAAAACCTTAAATGAAAACTCCATGGAGGGGCCTAGCAATAAAGCTATAATTATTTAGTCTGGTTCGTTGTTCAGAATTGTTAATGTGGCCCAACAAATTTGAATGAATTTCTCTTTCCTTTCTTTCGTAATCATATGGTATTCTTTTTTCACCTTGGTGATTTCATGATCACTCAGTGGAATGACTAATTGAGCTTGTACCCGTGATCAGGGGTCCTTTATTCTGTATCTTAGAAGAACTCCTCACGACAGGTTTGATTTCGCCCCCTTCCTCAATCATGCAAATATTGGTCTTCCTTTGGCGGAGATCGAACTGTTCAGAGGTGTCATATTTTCAGCGACGATGACACGTCCAAAATATAAGACAACGTTGCTTGTCATCCTGTGACCTAAGAAATTTCGCCTTGTCTTTTAGTAGCTTCGTTCACCTGTTCACATACAGTGGAAATTACAGCGTGTTAGGGTTAAACTTATGACTCTCGGCATCAGTAGATTTGTAATTGAACCGTAGCATATATTCCTCAGTGACTGGCTACGAAACATCGGCAACAAATATACATCACGATCAATACTTGCTGTCGCTGTCCGCAGTGGAACTTCTCCATTTTCCATCGCCCCCATGCAGTACATGTTTTTATTCAGTAGCGGTACATTCACTATTCGTAAAGAAGTCTGCTTTATAACCAGTTTTTGTTTTAACTGAAGAAAGTCATGTTGCTCGTATAATGAAACAAAAAAGCGCACGACAGGAGCCCAGTAATTAGCTCCTGCCCACGAACATTACCTCCGCATTCCCGAACATTTCTTTCGGGGTTTTCTTGAACCAAAAATCATCGGCAGCTATTGTGATGGCAACAAGCAACGTAAACCTATGATTGGTCGTTTTGGTTCGGCCATCTTCGGGAATCAAACAAGCGTTTTGTAAAATAAGTCGCAGTTAACTGAAATTTGTTGAGTTAAATTTGTATCAGTCAATTTGGAGAGCGGAGGATTTTATTGAACAAAAATTAAGGTAAGCGTACTTTTTCTTCTTATCATCATGTTCTAATAGAGTTCTTTGTTGGTATGATTTTTCATACAAAATAAAATTTACTTCCAGAAAACAAACAATGAGTCAATTTCTGGTAAAACAGTCAAAATTAATCCCCAAATATGAACGCTCTAGCTCAATTTGAGCCAATATGAAAAATGACTGTAAAGTAAATAGGAATTCATTTCTTTATATACTTCGTCAAATATTGTCCATGCAACGAAAATCCGTCAAACTGTTGGAAAAAGCCCTTTAAAATTAGCAAAATAGCAAAGTTCGGGAGTCGTATCTTCAAAAATCGCAAAGTTTTAGCTTTGCAGAGTTGTGAATTTTTCCAGGGGCGTGTTTGTATCAGTGTGGCTCACAAACTTGCCCGGCCAGCATACGGATGTAAAATTTCCCGACTACGAAGAACCATATTTTCGCTATTTTTGCAAGACGTGATTCTCAATTAAACTTGGTGATATCACTGCTCCTTCTAACAGTGTCCATAGATTTTCGCTACCTGGTCAAAATCAGAAGTTGAAGAAAAAACCGTGGAAGGATCTATTAAGCCTGTTCTTGTTTCCTTTGACGAGCTTTTCTCTGTAGATATTACAGTAAATTAGCGTGTGTGTGTTCAGTTGAGGCTAACTTTACTTCAGTAGGAAATGCTGGTATTAAGTGGGTGATAAAGTGATTGGTTTAATTAACCTCTTAGACTTTGAAGGGATGGGCAGACACTCCTAAGAATTTAAAGGGCAGAATTTACTAACCAAAATTTATTTTCTTTCTTTCTTTCAATCAAACTGATTTAAACAGAAACACTGAGTTTTCTGAAAAATGATCAGTGAGCATCTAAATCATTCAGGTGTCTTGGTAACACTCCGTATGCGAAAAAAATGCAAAACCGCCACGGACAAATATTATTCATCATAATTGTGTTTTGATTATTCACATGTTTATAAAATTCACAGAGCTAGTCTACGTAGTAGGAGCAAGACAGCGGTAGGAGAGAAGAGAGCTCAGTTCGAACGCAGTGAGAGGGAAGGTAAAAGGAAAACGTTTCTTCTCCCCTCCCCTCCCCTGCGCTACCCTCGCTTAGCGCGCGCTCATGACTTCCCTTGCCCCTCCGCCTAGCGAGTTTTTGCTCGCGCCAGTGATGCGATGTTTTCAAATTTTTTCGCGTCGCCAGCGCGCCCAGGGTGGCTACAAGAGTGACAAATTGAAAAGCTACACGGTCAACAATCTGTGCGATTTTGTCGGGAAAGTTTCAACTCTGGCGACTTTTCTTTTGCGAATTTTTCAGCTGTCGCATCACCTGCGCGAGGGTGGCTACACTTGCGATTTTCATCGCGCGCTGGTGACGCGACAAAATTTGAAAAAATCGCATCACCGGTGCGAGCAAAAAATCGCTCGTGTAGCCGTGGCTTTAGTAGCGCCTGTCACGCAGGCTAATATCGAGTTCAGGGTTTGTGCAAAAACACTGATATCGGGTCTGAGGAAAATATTGAATGTGAAGCATGTGGTATTGCTATTCACTTAAGGCCCGTCTACTCATGCTATTTAACAAATCGAATGTGCTTTAGCGTTGTCTATACTCTTATCGACAACGATATATCACAGTGGTCAAAATGTTGTGGACTCACGAGGCGCGGAGATCGAACTGTTCAGAGGTGTCATATTTTCAACGACGATGACACGTCCAAAATATTAGACAACGTTGCTTGTCATCCTGTGACCTAAGAAATTTCGCCTTGTCTTTTAGTAGCTTCGTTCACCTGTTCACATACAGTGGAAATTACAGCGTGTTATGGTTAAACTTATGACTCTCGGCATCAGTAGATTTGTAATTGAACCGTAGCATATATTCCTCAGTGACTGGCTACGAAACATTGGCAACAAATATACATCACGATCAATACTTGCTGTCGCTGTCCGCAGTGGAACTTCTCCATTTTCCATCGCCCCCATGCAGTACATGTTTTTATTCAGTAGCGGTACATTCACTATTCGTAAAGAAGTCTGCTTTATAACCAGTTTTTGGTTTAACTGAAGAAAGTCATGTTGTTCGTATAATGAAACAAAAAAGCGCACGACAGGAGCCCAGTAATTAGCTCCTGCCCACGAACATTACCTCCGCATTCCCGAACATTTCTTTCGGGGTTTTCTTGAACCAAAAATCATCGGCAGCTATTGTGATGGCAACAAGCAACGTAAACCTATGATTGGTCGTTTTGGTTCGGCCATCTTCGGGAATCAAACAAGCGTTTTGTAAAATAAGTCGCAGTTAACTGAAATTTGTTGAGTTAAATTATAGTATCAGTCAATTTGGAGAGCGGAGGATTTTATTGAACAAAAATTAAGGTAAGCGTACTTTTTCTTCTTATCATCATGTTCTAATAGAGTTCTTTGTTGGTATGATTTTTCATACAAAATAAAATTTACTTCCAGAAAACAAACAATGAGTCAATTTCTGGTAAAACAGTCAAAATTAATCCCCATTTGATACAATCAAACCTCCAAACTATTCCTTAAACACATTACAAATGAGACGAGACGTTTGGGCCAATAAGAAGTTTAATTGGAAAGTCATTAAACGGATGTCCCCAAGGGCGAGGGGGGTGGGGAATTACAGCGAGTGAAGAATCAACGCTAGTTACTCTTGCGACACAGACACGCGGATGAAAGACGACACCGTAGCGTAATGACAAGCAAATAATTAACCTATTTGATACAATCAAACCTCCAAATTATTCCTTAAACACATTACAAATGAGACGAGACGTTTGGGCCAATAAGAAGTTTAATTGGAAAGTCATTAAACGGATGTCCCCAAAAATTGAAAGCCGGCCCAAACGGGGAGAAGAAAAAAATAATAAAAAAAAGGAGGAGAAAAAGAGGAGAATAAGGATCTATATATATATATATATATATTTTATATATATATGATAAAAAAATGTAGAAACGAAAAACCCAAACTCGAAAGGAGAAAATGTGCGACAAAACCGAGAAACTAACGAGAACTTGCGAGAACTTAAGGAAACCTAAAATTAAGATTGTTGATAAAGTCCGGCGGCCATCGTGTCCGCCACCTGTGTGCGAGTGGACAAAGGCAAGGCCAGGTACAGTTTGTAAGCGTCTGACCGCCAGTCACCATGAATTTGGATAAGGTGGTCAGGGACACCTGCCTGGAACGCGTAGGTAGCACCCCCACGACGGAAACTGTGTGGTGAAAAGTTCTTAGGGTCGAGTCCGATGACAGACACCAGCTTCTTGAAAGTGCTGGCGAAGGTATAGGAGGTTAATGGCGAAAGATGGCGGCCATTTGGGACGCAGAAAAAAGGCGAACGAGATGAGGCGGGAACCAGACTGAAGTAATGCCGAATAGCAGTGACTGGGCAGAGCTCTGAACCGGGAATGAGAGGCAAAGGGACCAGGAGAATACCCTCGCGGTGCTGTCGCGTTTTTGACCAGCGGATGCGGAAAACTGCTATCTGAGAGGTGAATTTGATGTCTTCCCGCGTCAGGTGTTTTCCGGGATCAAAGGCCTGGGCGGAGGGTGCGGTCAGATTGGATTTGCGAAGAAACGAGAAGAATGCAACGAGAAACAAGCACCATACTGCGGACTGCGAAGCAATAGAGGTGTCCAGAAGGCCGTAAATGCGGCGTAACATGTCCAGAGTAACAGGATGTTTTTGATTAGTGTGAGTTCCTAAAAGGCGTTTCAACCCCATAGTTGTCAAACGAACAGAAAAGCTGGATAAGACATCGCAGGGCAAGTCGTAGTATAAATGAAGTACTCGAATAGAGTTCACATGGGTAAGGATATAACGATACGATAACGTGCGCTGCGAGAGGTAAACAAGAAAACAGGAAATGGTAGATGACGAGGCAGGCAGAGGAACCAAGTGGAATTCGCGACAGAAGCGTAGAAAGGCGTTCCACTGCGAGCGAAGATTGCGCATGGTACCCTGGGCGTAGGCCTGAGCTTGGATGTCGCCCACTAAGGCTTGAAGTTGAAGTAAGGAATCCGCAGGACCTCTTGCAAAGATTGTACCTGAAGAAAGGCGAAGACAGAACGATTAGCTTGACTCATATTCAAAAGGACACGTCGAAATTAAACAACTCAGAAGGGCATGGGATGAAGGTAGTAGGGATGCCAGATGTCAGAGCCTCGAAATGAGCCTTGTGACTGGGAGAAAGATGCCAGCGGCTTAAGTGATCAGCGATTGCGTTGGAGACGTCTAGAACGTGATCGGCACGGATCTCGAAATCGAAGACGGCGGACAGGAACCAAATCTCGCGAAGGCAGCGTTGCATGCCCGGAGTGCGAGAACGACCGGAGTTCAGGGCAAAGACACTGTTCTCGTTGTCACAAGAGATGATTATTCGCTGACCGCGAAGGGCTGTGCCCCAAAGCTTTAAGGCCACCATGATTGTGAGAAGCTCCAAGATGTTGATATCGTGGCCATATAACAGCATGATGGGATGAGGAAACGGGGTGTGAAAAAATTCCCCGTTGAAGTAACCACCAGCGCCAGAACCACATGCGTCGGTAGAAAAAGAAAGGGAGTCATGTATCCACGGATCGGTCTTGATCAGTGAGACACCATTATAGCTGGGGACGAAATGACACCACCACCGCAAATCAGACTTGTTTTCGGGTGTGAGTGAACAGAGACGAGAAGAGGAGTGAGCCCGCAGGGTGTTGAGGAGGCTAGACATGAAAATGCGAGCAGGACGAACGCAGGCTGTAACGAACGCCATGACCCCCAGCAAAGACTGCAAATCCCGACGACAAACGACACTTGAGTCGAGCAGCGATTGACAGCGGGATAGGAGCTCGGTAAGACGGTCGGCGGTTACGGACATCGTCATGTCGACGGAATTAAATAGGATGCCGAGGAAAACCAAACTTTGAGAGGGCTCACAGTCCTTGTCAGGCGACCACTCGAGACCAAGAGTAGAGAAAATTACAGCGAGTGAAGAATCAACGCTAGTTACTCTTGCGACACAGACACGCGGATGAAAGACGACACCGTAGCGTAATGACAAGCAAATAATTAACCTAAATATGAACGCTCTAGCTCAATTTGAGCCAATATGAAAAATGACTGTAATGAGTAAATAGGAATTCATTTCTTTATATACTTCGTCAAATATTGTCCATGCAACGAAAATCCGTCAAACTGTTGGAAATAGCCCTTTAAAATTAGTAAAATAGCAAAGTTCGGGAGTCGTATCTTCAAAAATCGCAAAGTTTTAGCTTTGCAGAGTTGTGAATTTTTCCAGGGGCGTGTTTGTATCAGTGTGGCTCACAAACTTGCCCGGCCAGCATACGGATGTAAAATTTCCCGACTACGAAGAACCATATTTTCGCTATTTTTGCAAGACGTGATTCTCAATTAAACTTGGTGATATCACTGCTCCTTCTAACAGTGTCCATAGATTTTCGCTACCTGGTCAAAATTAGAAGTTGAAGAAAAAACCGTGGAAGGATCTATTAAGCCTGTTCTTGTTTCCTTTGACGAGCTTTTCTCTGTAGATATTACAGTGAATTAGCGTGTGTGTGTTCAGTTGAGGCTAACTTTACTTCAGTAGGAAATGCTGGTATTAAGTGGGTGATAAAGTGATTGAAGGGGATTAGTTTCTAAAGAAACTGTGGTGCTGCGTCGGTGGGGGAGTGAAACACGAAAATTTGGTTTATCAACAAAGTTGATAATGTAAATTGACCACCGTACAGGGATTCGATTAGCTGACGTTTCGAGCGTTAGCCCTTCGTCGGAGCGAATCGAGGAATTGTGGGTTGTGTATGGTTTATATACAGAAAATGGAGCTACGCTATTGGTGGTAACATGGTTTAATTAACCTCTTAGACTTTGAAGGGATGGGCAGACACTCCTAAGAATTTAAAGGGCAGAATTTACTAACCAAAATTTATTTTCTTTCTTTCTTTCAATCAAACTGATTTAAACAGAAACACTGAGTTTTCTGAAAAATGATCAGTGAGCATCTAAATCATTCAGGTGTCTTGGTAACACTCCGTATGCGAAAAAAATGCAAAACCGCCACGGACAAATATTATTCATCATAATTGTGTTTTGATTATTCACATGTTTATAAAATACACAGAGCTAATCTACGTAGTAGGAGCAAGACAGCGGTAGGAGAGAAGAGAGCTCAGTTCGAACGCAGTGAGAGGGAAGGTAAAAGGAAAACGTTTCTTCTCCCCTCCCCTCCCCTGCGCTACCCTCGCTTAGCGCGCGCTCATGACTTCCCTTGCCCCTCCGCCTAGCGAGTTTTTGCTCGCGCCAGTGATGCGATGTTTTCAAATTTTTTCGCGTCGCCAGCGCGCCCAGGGTGGCTACAAGAGTGACAAATTGAAGAGCTACACGGTCAACAATCTGTGCGATTTTGTCGGGAAAGTTTCAACTCTGGCGACTTTTCTTTTGCGAATTTTTCAGCTGTCGCATCACCTGCGCGAGGGTGGCTACACTTGCGATTTTCATCGCGCGCTGGTGACGCGACAAAATTTGAAAAAATCGCATCACCGGTGCGAGCAAAAAATCGCTCGTGTAGCCGTGGCTTTAGTAGCGCCTGTCACGCAGGCTAATATCGAGTTCAGGGTTTGTGCAAAAACACTGATATCGGGTCTGAGGAAAATATTGAATGTGAAGCATGTGGTATTGCTATTCACTTAAGGCCCGTCTACTCATGCTATTTAACAAATCGAATGTGCTTTAGCGTTGTCTATACTCTTATCGACAACGATATATCACAGTGGTCAAAATGTTGTGGACTCACGAGGCGCAGCCGAGTGAGTCCACAACAAATTTTGATCACTGTGATGACGAATATCGTTGTCGATAAGAGTACAGACAACGCTAAACCACATTCGATTTGTTTTTTACCGCAATATCAGCGTCAAAGAAAATGTTAATTTTAGAGCGCGAGCTGAAAAAAAGAATTTCGCGACACGTTGACGCGAGAAGCATTGTCTAGACTGTAAATGAAAGTTTTTTGCCGGCGAAACACTGATGAAGGGGTTCTCCCCGAAACGTCTGACTGTTAAAAAAAAAGTTTTTGAGCACTCAAAACAACAACAAAACTTTCATTTAGCATTTTTATTGACAACTTGTTAAGCGTTCAGCATTTCACAAAAGGAACACAAGGGGATGTAAAAATTTTCAACCTGACACAACTAGTGAAGGAACCGACTAGAATTACAGAAACAAAACGGTCGCTAATTGATGTTATTTTGATCACCGATCCTACCCTAGCGGAGTCTTGCTCAGTCATTATGTCCTCAATAAGTGATCACAACTTAGTCGAAGTTACATTGAGGATAAATCGCCCTAAAGCCAAGGCCAAATACGTCATTACAAGAAGCAATTCCGGGTATGCACCGATAGCTTTCGCGAAGATCTCTCTCTTGTTCCGTGGCACATGGTATACTTCTTCGATGACATTGATTCCCAAGTGGAAACATTCAATTCTCTCTTCTTGGACGTGCTGGATCAGCACGCGCCCATCAAACGTATAAAGATCAAGTCCCGCTGTAATCCGTTCGTAACACCAGAAATTAAGCAGCTCATGAAGACTAGGGACCTTTGGCATAAGAAAGCCATCCAGACAAATGACAAACTATGCTTCTTCCGACAAGAAGTGAAACGCGAACTGAGGCTTGCTGAAAAAATCTATGTAAGAATCGAAATAGCTTACAGCTGTAGAGGTAATACAAACGCCACTTGGAAGATCTTAAATCGATGTATGTCTCGTGGTATTGCTAAACGTCCAAGCACTTTTGAGGACCATGAGACTTTGGCAAATAAATTTAATAAGTATTTTACTTCAGTAGGAGAACTTACTGCCAAAAAAGCGAACTTGATAACAAGGGAACACGGTTTGGATAAAGATAAAGATTGTGGTCTTAGGGAAGAAAGTATTGACACTGGCCTGCATGCTGAAACAGAAGAATTTGAGTTTCAAGAGGTAAAAGAAATTGACGTCAAGTCTGTCATTAAGAGTTTAGCTGCCAACAAAGCGCCAGGCTATGATAAAATCTCTGCGCGAGTCCTGAAAGACAGTTGTGAGAACATCGCACCTGTGATTTCCAGACTGGTGAAAAATTCGTTTAATGTGGCTGCTTTTCCTAAAGCATGGAAAATTGCTGAGGTGATACCTGTACCCAAAGAAGGAAACTCAGAAGAACCAGCCAACAACAAGCCGATTTCATTGTTACCCATCCTATCGAAAGTAAGTAAGAGACTGGCACACAAGCAGTTTGTGGAATTTTTGACAAAATATGATAAACTGTCGACTTATCAAAGTGGCAACAGGAAAATGCATTCGACAGAAACTGCCCTCATAAATGTTACAGATAACATTTTGAAAGCAATTGATGAAAAAGCAGCGTCATACTAGTACTGCTCGATATGTTGTCAACAGCTTTTGACAGTCTTAATCATAATCTGTTATTAAGAAAACTACGAAAACTGGGTCTCAAAACTTCTGCAGCTTCTTGGTTTAGTAGCTATCTATCCAGTAGATATCTGAGAGTACGATATGAAGATTCAGTCTCGGAATTGTTACCTTTAACAAACGGAGTACCTCAGGGGTCAATCTTGGGTCCTGTGCTTTTTACTATCTACATTAATGATTTAATCAGTGCTATTACCCCACAGTCAAGCCGCTGCGTATGTTGATGATAGTCAATTGCACTTTAAATTTCCCGTATCAGACTCATCAAGTGCTATGGCCGCCGTAAATCAAGATCTTAAGAACATCAGTAGATGGTGTGCAGAGAATTCTTTACTTATAAAAACTGGGTCTCAAAACTTCTGCAGCTTCTTGGTTTAGTAGCTATCTATCCAGTAGATATCTGAGAGTACGATATGAAGATTCAGTCTCGGAATTGTTACCTTTAACAAACGGAGTACCTCAGGGGTCAATCTTGGGTCCTGTACTTTTTACTATCTACATTAATGATTTAATCAGTGCTATTACCCCACAGTCAAGCCGCTGCGTATGTTGATGATAGTCAATTGCACTTTAAATTTCCCGTATCAGACTCATCAAGTGCTATGGCCGCCGTAAATCAAGATCTTAAGAACATCAGTAGATGGTGTGCAGAGAATTCTTTACTTATAAATCCCGAGAAGACAAAATTAGTGGTTGTTGGCTCAGCACAACTTCTTAAGAGGCTACCTCATATCTCCTTAACTCTGTTGGGCAAAACTATCTCACCAGTTTCGTTCGCTAAGGATCTCGAGGTATATGTTGATCAATATCTTAACTATGATGTACATAACACTAAAACGGCCTCTAGTTGCATGAACCAGTTAGTACAGCCGAAGTAGAATTAAACACCTCTTAGACAAGAAAACACTTTTATTACTTATAAATAGCTTTGTTTTTAGTAAATTGTTTTATTGTTCCTCAGTGTGGGGGAACACATCTAAACGTAATCTACACAAACTACAGTTGGTACAAAATTTTGCTGCCAGAGTTGTATTAGGTTTAAGGAAATTTGACCATATCTCTCAGGGGCGGAGATCTCTTAGATGGTTAGATGTTACGGAAAAGGTTTTATTTAATGATTTAGTTTTAGCATATAAATGTGTAAATGGTTTAGCTCCAGACTATTTAGGTAAATATTTTGTTTAGCGTTCAGCAGTTTACAACACGAACACAAGGGGATGTAATAATTTTGTGATCCCCGATGTAGATTGTCGATGGGACAAAGGGCATTTTATTTTCGCGGTCCACGGGAATGGAATGGGTTACCTGACAACATTAAGAATACTAAAGAAATTGACATTTTTAAGCGGCCACTTTTTAATAATATGTTCTATACGAAGCAAATTTGGATATATTTTGAATGATTTTGAATATATTTTGATTTTAATTAAATTACTGTAAATAAGTTTTCTTTTCTCTTAACATTGTGACTGAAAAGCCCTGTTGAAGTCGAGTGCTACGCAGCAAAACATTTTTATACTGTTGTCTAGACTCTTGTCGACAACGGCAAATTAGGCAATCAGATTGCGAAGTTATTAGCAATTGTGGTAAAAATTTTGTTTTATCAACAGAGTTGATATGGTATTAAAAAATTGGCCACCGTAACCCCTAAGGACATTCGTTTGCTGACGTTTAATTTCGAGCGTTAGCCTTTCGTCAATTCGCTTTCACATCCCCACTGACGCAGCGTCACATTTTCTTTAGAAACTATTAAGCCCCTTTAGTGAAGTAAAAAAAAAAAAAAAAAAAAAAAAAAAACAGTTGCACAGAAAAAACCTTTCATGCTAAGATTATGAATAATTTTTTTTTCTGTCTTTCTCCAGGATATTGCAACCAAGACGCAAACACTTAACTATGTTTTTGTTTAGTTGGAAATTCGAGTTAAGCGTGCCGCCAGTCCCAAGGTCACGGATTTTCGAACAAGTCGCTAGTGTTTAGTGTTTACGTTTTCAATGCGACTATTTATGAAGAGCAGCCAAACCGAAAACCATAGGAACCGTTTGCTCTTCAGTCGTTAAAAGTGTTAGCATTGCCATGCAAATATTCTTGCCGTTGCGTAATGATATTACATCATTGGCAAAGAAACTGTTATATTTGGTTCGTTCGTCAATTGACGACTCGTGCGGAACTTTCAAGCTATTTTGAATTTAAAGATTTCACCTTTAGAATATATTTAGTGATCATTGCTCGCTTATTTTCACCTTTATTTCAAACAACCGGAAAAATTTAACGGAACGGGGTGTAATTAAAGATACTTGTCTATTTCATGGCATTTATAGACCGAGTATTTTCACACCTATTTTCAAAGTTTTCACAAATTGCCCGAGCCGCTGTGCCACTCGAGCAAAGAGCGTTAAAGTGTGACGTCACAAATATTAGAATTTTTGAAATTATGGGATTTTTTGAGGTTTTCAGAAAGAGCAAGATGAAAGATGCTAACTTGCCAAAAATCAGTATTTAAAGGCAAATTGGCTCTGAGATGTTAGCACCTTTATGCTCTGCTAACTCCATACAAATCCTTCTAAACTGGACTCAGTTCATAACGTTAGGAACTGAGTAAAATTTAGAAGGATTTGCATGGAGTCAGCAGAGCATAAAGGTGCTAATATCTCGCTCTCAAACTGTAAGAAAATGCTGATTTTTGGCAGGTAGGTCTTTTTGATCGTGATTTTCCTGAATATCCGAACAAATCCCATAATTTCACAAATTTAGTTTTTATGACGTCATCACTTTAGTACTCTATTCCGGACGCTTTTAGCGCTCGACCAATCAGGAGAGAACGCACCGAGCACCTCGCTTGTGTTTACGTTTTTCACTGCTGACCAGCCAACCCGAAAACTGGAACTGCTTGGTCTTCAGTCAGTTCTTCAGTTTACAAGTCCATGCAAATATTTTTGCTGTTACGTAATGATAGTACATTAGCTGAGAAATTAAAAATATTATATTTCGTTCGTTCGCCAAGGGCCAGCCAAGTGCGTGGGTGAGTGTGCGGTCAACTGGCCGTGCGGAACTTTCAAGATATTTTGAAATCAAGATTTTACGTGCAGAATATATTTAGTAACTTAAATAACGGAGGTCTACTTGAAAGATGTTTTGATATTTAATAGCAGGAAACCTAGTAGAATTAACAGAACTCTCTTTGTCTTTGGCCATCGTAGCTTAACAAGAAATAAGACACAAACTGCGGTGATAAACACGACAATAAAACGAATTGTTGGAAAACAAAAATAAAACTATACGAGGAGAGGGGAAGTCCCAGTTCAGATATAGCAGCCCTTTCGCTTCTCACTTGGAGTGTTAACTTTCGCTGTTTTCCTACCGGAGCCTGTTCACTATTAGCATAGGCCGGGACGGGCACGATTTTCGACGAAAAATGCATGTGATCCGACGAATCAACCGAAAAAGAGAAAAATCGGAACTCTTTTAGGTGCAAATCGAATCTGGCTCAGTCCTTTCGCGCGTTAAAAGACCAGTTAGCTATAGCAGAGATGGGTGTCTCCGTCTGAAACGTTTCGCCATAGTCTAAAGAGCATGAAAAACCGACAGACGTCTGCCGGAATATTTCCCAGTGAATCAGTAGAATAACTTGCGCATTTTACCTCCTATGGACTGTTTGTCTCCTGATGTTGAGTATAGATACGGAGCATTACTGGCCTGGGGAAAAAATTCAGTTTTTCAGTTTCAGTTATATTCACAGTTCCACGTTTACTTTCAAAACTTTTTATCTAACGGGTAACATTTTTTGAAACGGGGCGGGAGATTCAATTATCATATTGGCGGGCATTTGTTCGAAATTTAACCGAAAAAAGTTTAGTCCCACAATTTTCGGAAGAGTTTTGTTTCTTCCCGGGTTTCTTAGAGAGGGCATGTCGAAGGAGCTACGTCACAGTCTTCGGATTTTGAAAAGTTCAGCCTCAATTTTTCAAAGAGGTCATTTGTAATCCGTTTCAATCTTCTCCATCCTTCTCCATCCTCGCCACATTTGCATTTATTATTGTCTCTTTGGTGCTTATCTTCCCTGACAAATTGTTATTTCACTGTTTCCCATTATTTGCATGCATTTTTTTATGTCTCTGATAATGACCCAAAATATCGTGACCGCGCTCCTTTAAACAGTTGTGATCAGTGCCACAACCCATGATGCCTGTCTGTTGCTCTAAATGCGAAGTAAAAAAAGTCATTAGGAAAATTGTGGTGGGAAGTAACTCCCCGTAATGATGTCTATTCCAACATCCTGTTTGTAGAAAGGTAAAAATTATTTCATTGCGATCGTGTAACAGCTTATTTTCGGTTTCCTTTTGTCTTGTCACCTCTATTTCCGGTTTTGGAGAGCACTCCTATTTCCGGTTTATCTCTGACGTCACAACGCCGCAAGTGTAGTCGCTCATATGTCATGGCACGATGCATCGGCGATTTGTAGTTCGTATTTCTCTATGGTTTTTACTCTTTATATCCTTGTTTATAGGGGCTTTGGCCGGAAGGTAAAGCTGTATAGATGAAAAGAATTTCCAAGGACTTAGATGAATGCAAAGAAGAGGTATTCTTTGATATTTTTGATCAGTTTGTTGTGCTGCAGTGCATTCATCGTTTACAGAAGATCTACCCACTCCAGGCGTCACTCCGCAAGGCGTTCTGCTCGACTCAACGGTGGAATACAGGAGCAGCAACAAAGGCTATGCTTTGCAGATAACAAAGATGAATTTCTTCTTCAGGACAGGGCTGGTTTCGGCCTCGAACGTGCAGCGTTGCGTAGTACGACATGCACTATGGAGACTTGTTTTGATAGGACGAGATGTATGAATGACTTCAGGATTTATGTTTATCCCATTCAGTCTGGCGAGAAAATCTCTCCTTTGTTCGGCAAAATACTGAAAGTGTTCAGAGAGAGTAGGTTCTATACGGATGATCCCAAAAAGGCTTGTTTATTTATACCTTCGGTCGATTCTCTAGACCGCGATAGTCTTAGCGGGGACTACGAACCTTCTTTACCTTCTAAGATTTGGTCATTACCGCATTGGAACGGTGGAACAAACCACGTCATATTCAACCTTTTCGCTGGGACTTGGCCAGATTACGAGAGTGATTTACTCTTCAATACTGGGAAAGCGATACTGGCGAAAGCTTCCATGACTATGGAGCTTTACAGACCTGGCTTTGACGTCAGTTTTCCCCTCTTTCTGAAAACGCACCCACAAAAAGGAAGCGGTGTTGCCGATGTTGCTTCAACGAATTGCCCCGTGTTTCCACTTGACAGAAAATACAAACTCGCTTTCAAAGGAAAACGTTATCTTAAAGGGATCGGAAGCGAATCAAGAAACTCATTTTATCACATCCACAACGGAAACGACATCGTGCTTTTGACGACTTGTAAGCACGGGAAAAATTGGGAAAAACATAAGGACAAGCACTGCGACAGAGACAACGCGGAATACGATAAGTGAGTCAAGTTTAATGGAATGTGCATTTGTTTTATTTTAAAGCCATATCAATACTGAAAATGTTAAGTGGCTAAATGTCTGTATAACACCTTTGTGGGGTCAAAATATTTTCATAATCGTCCAAATACGAAGGGGTGTATCGCAAATTTTATCGCAAAGCTCACTTTAAGATGTTTTTTTCCCAGCGGATTTAAGCTTACTCTTTGGAATGTAACCCCCTGTACAGCGTCTGAGGTGCTATTTCTTTAGCTTCATTAATCAAACAGCGAAGATTGATCGCTGAGCTTTCCGGAACGGTTGCTTTTATCTTTAGTGTTCGCTTATACTTTTGGGAGCTTTTTATGAGGTTCAAACGACTTAAGTAAAATCTCTTAATTTTGCACACGTGGTAGTTTTTTGTGACAGTTTGTAATGGATTAATTATAGCTTTTACTCGTGTTCTGCGTGCCGTTGAATCTTCCGTCGCAAATGGCACAAGCAGTAAGCTCAGTCCTTATCAGTTGCAAAATGCCGTACGCAAGTATTTCAAATTTGTTATTTTTCGTGAGTTGGTAAAATTGTTTTATTTATTTAAATGTCTTGTGTGTCAATTCTTGCTTGAATTGTCAATTATCGCGGGGATCAAATGACTTCGAGGTTTTGCAGTGTAAACAGGGTCTTTCTCAGTTTGAACATTTCTTCTCTTGATGACAAACCATTGTCAACATGCTTGAAATAGGACGTAGTTTTGCATAAATTTTGCCTTGTTTCAGATTCCGAAATTTTCTGCGTAGCCAAATGCTAATTATTGATAACACTAACCGCAAAAGCTGACATCGGGAAAAGTACTGTACCGTGTCTTGTCATACGGTTATTTATTTATTTATTTGTCCATTATATCAGTCTTTTACATAAAGTGATATATATGCATATCTGCAACGAAATAATATATAATGGCAGGAGATCTTAGCAAGCTCTACCGAGCTTTTCAAAGAAGATCCCCATACTTAACTAACGAAATTAAATAAAGCAGATGGATGCATTCATAATTCTGATATTTCTACGGGTGTTTAATTTTGATTGGAATCAAGTGAAAATCTGAGTGGAAATTTGATTTTGAACATAAAATTTTGCACATTTTTTAAAGGAATTATAACATTTAATTATTTTTAAGTCATTTGGTAACATATTCCAAATCTGTGCTCCCCTAAATTTTAATGAAAATTTCCCATAATTTGTCCTTGTATAATCAATGTGTATGTTGAAGGCTGACTTGGTATCATGATTATGCATATTTTCATTTAATTTAAAGTAATTTTTGTAATACGTAGGCAGATTTTCATTAAAGTACGAATACATAAAGAGTGCTATGAGGTACATATTTAGCTCATATATATCAAGAATCTTAAGTGACAGGAATAGTGGCTTACATTCCTCTCTATATTTTGCAAACATCATGATTCTTACTATCTTGAATAGAAATAATAGAATATTTATTTCCAACAGCCCTTCCTTCAGCAAGGGTAAACCACCACTGAGTGGTACGTTTATTGCAGCAGACGCGCTGACAGTATTTGAATTGCATTTTATGCTAAAATCATTTGAAGTGGTGTCTTCTGAAAGGAAGAAAAATAACTTTGGTTATTAAATTTGCCGATAAGATAACAAACCCAATAACATTTTGTAAGAAATATGGTATGAAATTTGAGCAGAAACCCAAGAATTTACCTAAACAAACTGTTTACTGACACATATTGTACCCATATTTTCTAGTTCATTTCTTTTGCAAAATGTTTAGTCGTCTAACCATTTTGTTTAAATGTTTAAATGTCTACATGTAGAATGTGTATCAATTATTCATTGAATCTGTGGCACTGAGCTAACAGCCTTAATTCTTTAGAAGCAAGTGCAACTGTGGCATACTTTTTAAGTTTCCACTCGAAAAAAAAAAACAATAATAAACAGACCTCCTGAATTGTTAAAGTACCGCTTTGTAATTAATAACTTTCACTTAAGTGATTGCATTCAGGAATCCATATTCAAACACTAGAACTGGCACGCATGATTTAGCATCAGTGCTGTGTGAAATTCTTCATCAGTGCATTTCATTTCAGCTGCAAAACTTTGAAAATGTTTTCATGAGTATCTGGTGGCAAGAGAGATCATGACATTTTGTAATGTCATTAATTGGGGTCATCCTATTAGATCAAATGTACAAAGCATAATGAAAATCAGGGCAAAATAATAAATTAACTCCCTTATTTGTCTTGCTAAAAGAAGAAAGAGAATTGACTTTGATGAATGACGCATTTTATGGGCAGACATGCAATATATTTAACCACCAACTGTGTAAATGGAATTAGACATTCTTTTTCCACAGCACTTGCATGAGGTTAATTTGATTTGCATAATATTTTTAAGATAGTTGTTACAATGTTTGACATGTATTTTATGGTTTGCATAGTGATTTTTCATCTCATCACAAATGTTACTAATCTACAGACTACAGAGCACTATCCCTTTGAATAGCAAATTGCACAACTTTGCATTCAATTTGTGATTAATAAGTACTTTAGGTTCCTGCAATTTTGACAAGTTTCAGAATCACAATTACTTATTAACCCATTGACTACCAGCTGTTTTTACATTTTCGGAGTGATTTTCCACCTATAAACGATGAATAGCAATTCGTGACTCTTTATTTGAACTACCAGGGAAAAGTGGTGCTGTCCTAAGCCACTGGAGGCTCAAGGTTTCTGAAAACGTCATTTTGACGTAGCTATTTTTTATCCGTGAAGCAGCAACAATGGCCCAAGTTCGTTTTGCTTGCGATTTTTGCTAAATTTACAGCCATTTTTCATCTTTAGCGGCTGCCTGATGAGCATCATTAAGCGTGACGGTAGCTAAGAGTCCACTTTCTCAAAGAATCGAGCAAGGTGATGTACTTTGTTGTTGAATTTGGCTTGTTGCTCGACGAACTGGGAATTTGGCCGGTTAGTACCTTTGGGACTCGACTATTGATGAATTTCTCGACCTACCGCCACATATTTTGCAATTTCTGAGTATTGACGAAGACCACAAGCAGGAATTTTTGGCAGTAGGTCGGAGTGGCTGTAGACTTAGTTTATATGTGAAAGAATTGGGAGAAGGAACGGGTGCTGTCAAAAATTCTTGTTATTTCCCAGCATGCAATGTGGTCTAGATGTTGAAAATGGCAGAAAGGCCTGCATGCACTGAAACAACAGACTGTATCTATGCTCGGGAGAAGAATATGAACAAAAAAAGTCATTTCTAAGCTAGAAAAAGGACCGAATTTCGTTATGATGGTTGAAGTTTGGTTTTTCGGCAATGATTTCCTTAAAAAACATGAAGGCAAAAAGGTGCATTTTGTCGTTTCTCTTTGACATTAAAAACGGTCAGTTTCGTTCTTGTCCAAACTCAAAAGGCCATATTTGGTAAAAATCGCTACGTTTCTTGCATTTATTGGATATCCAAATTTAAAGGGCATTCCATTTCGTGCTCACAACTAACAGTTAAGGCAATATTCGTGCGATTGAGAAAGTTGTAATGTTTTGAAGCATGGGAGTTTTTTTACGGCCGGTTTTGGCCGGCATGGATGCCAACGGGTTAATCATGAATTGCACTATAAGGTTTTTTCAATTTTTTGTGTAGTTTGCTCAACAAAACTATGAATTCTATGAGGCCACGCAATTTGTAATTTATCATGTATTCTACTATAGGCTTTTCTCCGGGTACTCCGGTTTTCCCCTCTCCCCAAAAACCAACATTTGATTTCATTTGATTTATTTAGAGTTGACTTGATTTAGTCTCCCCAATTAGTAGAGCATCTGTGCTCAGCTAAATACATTTGAGACTTACCGTATTTTATCGGCTATAAGCCGAGCGATTTTTACACATGTTTGGCCTAACTTGAATTAAAATCTGACTTGTAGAGGGGGTTTCGGCTTATAGCCGAGAGTTTAACCTGAGCAAAAATTATGGATTTAATAAAACTAAGATAAATATGCATATATTCGCATACAAGCCGAGCAAAACACATGGACAAAAAAGCAAGAGTTATTGGTCATTAACTTTTAATATGTGGTGGCTCCTAAAGGAGCCGTTTGTTTTCTGTTGTGAACTACACGTTCGAGAATGTCAGCTTATGGCTCATCTTCGCTTTCCGTATCAAATTCTTCATCCATCTCATCTTCTTCGGCGTCATTGTCTTGCTCCTCTTCATAGATGGCGTCATCCTCGGTACCGTCAAGCGCATTGGAGATGCCGCAAGTAAGAAATGATTTCCTCACCATCTCCTCCGGGATCTCCCTCCAAGACTGCTTTATCCAACGTAGAACGAGGTTTCTTGACGGCGCTTTCTTTTTCCCAGCAGGAGTAAACTCGAAGGGGCCAGTTACCATCCACGACAGGTACTTTCTTCTCATATTCTCCTTGAAGGGCTTATTTAGACACTTGTCTAAGGGCTGGAGAACTGGAGTTAGGCCACCGGGAATAACAGCTACATCGATACTTCGCCGCTGCAATGCTTCTTTCACTGACTCAGTAAGATGAGCACGAAAGGAGTCCCAAACCAACAGCGATCGCTCACCAGTGGGGTTTCTTGGCATGCAGGTACGAATCCACTCCTTCACGCCTATAACGAAAGAAAGAATACAACAATCGATTAGACCTCACTTTAATTAAAGACTTCAATAAAGCATGTGGCTTTAAACACGAGTAAAGAGCACAGAAAAAAGAGCGCATATGAACAACACAAAACTGTTAACTTACCAGCTTCATCCATCCATCCTTTTTTGTGGAATGAAACACGAACTGAGTTCGGAACAACCAGGTCTCTCGGGGTTCGTACGCCTTTGAAGATAACTTTAGGTGGCAGCTTTTTGCCATCAGCAGCGACCGCCAACGTGACTGTGAAGCTTCTCTTCTCTGCACCACGGGATTTCACGGGAACTGTTCAGCTGCCACTGAATTCCAGAGTACGGCTAGACGGCATCTTGAACCGCATTGGTGTTTCATCCATATTGAAAATTCTGGACAAAGGGTATCCACGGCGCTGACGAGCTACAATCACGAACCGGTGGAATTTTACTGTTTGCTCTTCGAGATCGTTTGGCAGACGCTGGGCGAGGGTGGTCTTCGTTCGGAGAGTAATGGAATGGCGCCGCTTCCAGTTTATGTACCAGCCTACAGATGCTTTGAATGCGGGATCATCGCAGAATTCTTTCGCCTTCAAACGCAACATCAGTCCACCGACAGCGATTCCTAAAATGAAGGAAAGATTGAACAGATAAGCAATGATACTAATGTTTTGACAACTATCAAAAACTGACCAATGAGAATGTTCTGTTCCCACGAATGTGTAAACAAACTTGTCACATGATTCTCACCTTGACTTCTCTGCTCGGAAAACCATTCCAGCAGTCTTTGATCCATCTCGGGATACTTTGGTTTAAAACAGCCCATCGTTTTACGTTTTGCGGACAGTTTTATTTCGCCGTTGAAGAGGTTTTCTTGGTCTTTTCTCCAGCGACGAACCATTGACTCACTGATGTCGTATTCCCTCGCGATCTCAGAGTTGTTCTCGACGGCTTCTGCTTCGGCGACTATTTTAAGTTTGAATGCTAGATTGTATGATGTACGACAGGCTTTTGGCATGATAACGGATTGACAATGAACGACTATCGACACAGGATTGTTAAAGACAGGTCTCTGAACTTGGAATGTTCATATGATCAAGCCGTGAATTCAATTTTATTCATTGGATCGGATCACATTAAATTCAGCTTAACTGTGATTTGTTGTTATTCTTAGCCTTTGTATTGAGTAGGTGACAATATTGATACAGTTGTTTCCCGAGAGGTAAGCCTATTGTAGCTTTCGTGAAATATTCATGACACCTCGCTTTTCAAGCGAATTGCCCGTGCCGATGGATAATTAACCCGTTCTTTCATTTCATTTTAACAGATTTTAAAAGCTAAATGTGATTAAGATTTTTCATGAGCTCTTGTACGTTTTACGAACTGGGTCTCGGCTTATAGCTGAATGTTTTGTGTTCATGTTTGAAGACGATCGTATTAAGTTTAAGAGTTAAAAGTTTAGGGTCTCGGCTTATAGCCGGGCTCGGCTTATAGCCGATAAAATACGGTAAATAAAGGTATTATTATTATTATGATTATTATTATTATTATTATTATTATTATTATTATTATTATTATTATTATGTAAATTACTCCAAAAATGGCTGGAAAGCCAGAAAGCAGTAGAAACATATGGAGTTACTTTGACTCACACAGGAGAAAGTAGTGTTAGCTGTGTAAACAACTGCCATCTTGGGTCAAGCACATGCTCACATAAATTTGACTGGTTACCAAGTGTACATTCCAAGTCTGAAAAAATAGTGCTAATGTGACCTAGCATAATTAAAGTTTCTACCTTGTGAATAAAATGCCCTGTTTAGAAATAAGAATTGTGAAAACATTTTGGGCATTTACCTTGTATTAAATATGATGCGAAATAGGGGCTTTGGGTTTGTTTACACAGATGGCAACCTTGTTTACGAGACATGTACCAGGAAAAAGAGACCACTAGCTGTCAATATGCAGTGGCATTTCTTTGATGTTGCCTTTATTTTGAAGATACATTACAGTTGTATACCTCAGTGAGATCTTTGAGGCATTTGAATATTGTGTAATCAGCAACGTTTGTGTACTGCCTTGCAGGTATGATTATGATGAGCTTCTAAAGAACACCACCTTTTGTTTGGCTCCCCGGGGGAGGCGTCTTGGTTCATTTCGCTTCCTAGAGTCTCTTCAAGCTGGCTGCATCCCAGTGTTACTAAGTAATGGCTGGGAGCTTCCATTCTCTGAGGTGATTGATTGGAGCAAGGCTCTACTTCAAGGAGATGAGCGTCTTCTGACTGAATTACCATCTGTAGTGAGATCATACAGTAAAGAGCAGATTCTTGCTATGAAGCAACAGGCACTGTTTCTGTGGGAAGCATACTTTTCTTCTGTAGAGAAAATTTTGCTTACAACTATAGAGGTAAGTTTTAATGTGCTTTCCACATATTCTACAGCAGTACCAGTGACATCCTCTGAAATGGCTTGAAAATCAACCATTTTTACTCCAATGTATCATTGCACTTGATTATTTTAATTTAATTTTCCTAGTCTGATTAATCACTTAGAATTGTGACTATAGATTTTATTTTTACAGCCATTATTGTAAATAGCTATAATAATAATAATCATCATCGTCATCATCATCATCATCGTCATAATCATCATCATCATCATCACCATCACTTTATTCAAGTCTCAAATCTTTCCAGCTGAGCACAGATGCTCTAATAATTTGGGAGACTACAAATGTAAATCAAATCGACTCTAAATCAAGTAGATTGTAGAATCAAATTTTAGTTTAGCAGGGAGTTTATTAATTTTAGAGGTAGTTTAATAATTAAAAGTGTCCCCAACTATAAGAGGGCTCCATCTTGGCTAGATAATTATAGCCGACACTGAAATAAAGTCATTATTAATGTTGTTTTTACTGAATGCATCCAAGTATTCATTGCTATGGTAGTCTAATGTGATAGTTAAAATCGATTACAGGTTTGTAATTGCGAGGTTACTGAAGTAGTTAGTCAGTGTACAGTGGCTTGTCAATAATTTTCTTTGGTGGCTGGTATGTAGTTGCGATTTGGTAATATTTCAGATCTTGCTATGAGAGAACAGTATTAATGAAAATGCAAATAAGGATTTGGTTCTTACATGTATTTGCAGCCAAAATAAAAATCTTTTAGACTCTGCCAGCCTGCGTGGCAGATGCAAGATGTGTTCAGCATCTTACATCACAAAAGCACATAATTTATGTTCTAATAGAGCACCTTATTTTTTTCCTTCAAAAGCTAGGAGAAATTATGTTAAGCCTCTGTAATTCATAATAGTTGAACATTGCCAACTTCAGTTGACTTTGGTGTTTGTTTTACAATGCAAATTAATGATAGTGTTTGATTTTATGGGCAGCAATTTTATCTCACTCATCAGGCAGTGGCACCGCAGTGTTTGGTTGCGTATCCAGTTCATTTTACTTGAAAATCAATTTGAAAATAATTTTGATCTGTAATGCTCAGTGTTCCAGATAAGATGGGGGTATCGGATCAAAAATCCTACAAGGTTAGCTTCATGACCCAGCAAATTTGTAGAAAGTTAAGAATGGTTTAGTGGGATCAGTGGGCATTTGATCCAATGTAATTCCTTTCTGACACCCTGCCTTACAAACTTACCTGGAACCCTGAATGCTGTACTTTGCATGAGTCGAACTTAATTACAGATTAGCTCCACGTAAATTACCTTAGTTAACTATTCCATTATGTACATTTCATAAATGTTTGTTGGTTGTTACGTGCAGACATGACATATTCGACGACACATTTTAAGTCTGTAGTTTTAAATAAAAACACTAAATCACAAACACTGTATAATTACGTGGGTGGGGCAAAAATCTATTATGTCTCTAAAGTTAACCAACAGTCATTTTTTTTGTCAGGTAATTCGTTCGCGATTATTCCCCAACAAAGCTGCCATCTTGCCAGTGTGGAACACATTTCCTGGGGCACTGGTGACTTTGCCACAATATTCAAGAGATCCAAAGGATTTTCCTTTCTATCACATAAATTTTAAAACAGTTGAAGTTAAATTCACTGCTGTGATTCACACCACAACGTCTGTTGTCAAGGAGTCATCAGCTCTCTTTAGATTAATCAAAAATGTTGGACAGTCAAACTTTGTTTCCAAGGTAATTTCAAGGCCCTAAGTGACTTTTGATGTAATGTCAAATTCTCCTTGTGTTTTGCAAGTGAATATAAGGTATATTGTTAGGAGAATCTAGTAATTTATCAGAAGTCACTTGGGACTTTTTTCAAAGGACCCCTTCAATTATTCATCCAGTTGTATGTGTTTTAATTCAATTTTCCTTTGCTTAATACTCATCAGCTCACATTGCCATAAGCCAGAACAAAAGGAAAATATAAAATGAACCAAGAATACAATTGAAGGGCTTGGTGGAAAACTATGCTAAGTGGATTTTTAGGTGAATGTGTTTTTTGGCCCGTGTTTTCTCGAAGACTAAGTGCAAAACAATGAAAAAGAATACAGGGCAATGTTTACCACATAAAAACAAGCCTGTATGCAAAAAACCAGCAATTTTGGACCAAAATAAAAAAAAAACTCCCAAAAATCCACTTAGCATAGTTTTCCACCAAGGCCTTCATAAGTCTGTCTTATTAATATTCATGAAGCAATGCCCAAGGGTATTCTTTATTGAAAAGTAAGCGCCAAATGCTCGTAACTGAAGAGTAAAACTGAAACTGGACATGAAATGATTCACAGGTAGAAAGGATTGTTCCATAGTGTGACGTAGACTAAAAGTTTTGGCAGTTAAAACATCGATACTTACGCAACGTATATGTTGGAGCTGCTGACTGGATCCGCGCTAGCTTGTTTGATTTAATCGAATTATGTCAGTTTGTCTGTTTGCTCGGTGGTCGAAGGACATCATGAAGTCTTTAGATCCACAAGTCTAACACGGCTGAAAGAAGCCAGTTGTGTTTTCCCTGCTTGCCAAACCATGAAGAGATATATTAATTTGACTCTCTGGTTTGGGAGTAGAGATTAAGAGCTGGGCAGAAAAAAACTCTGAAAGCATCTCTCATCTAAAAAGCGGCTCAGCTTTGCTAGTCTTGGTCCATTTCTGAAAGGTTGCCATGCTGGAATTTGTGAAAAAGAGAGGTGTTTTTGGAATTTAGGGCAAAAAAGTCAGTGATATTTGCAGAGTGTCTTTTGCTCATGGAGGGCATAACATTCCCACAATTCATTGCGGAAGTGGGCACTGTCTCGTGGGCCACCAAAGCTGTGAAACACTTTGTCAAAATTCGGAAACATTACGGAGAATTCACCCGAGAGAGGGAAAAAAAATCAGCGTGACGATAAATCTGTCCATTTTCGATGAGTATCTTGGAAACAATCCAGGGAAAAGTTGCATTGGCGCGCGTGGCAAATATTACCAAGTGCGGAATATACTCGTGGTCAGTCGTCGAGTTGTGTAAACACATCTACAGCAGGTAGACATGCTTCCAAATTTCAACATATAAATCACTTTTGCGTCAATCAACTCGGTTATTTTGATTCTATGGAGGCTTGTAAACATCAGCAAAATGTATTTTCAAGCGAGATAAACACCAATGAAAAAGTATTTGCATGCAAGATATTTTAACAAGTCGTTGTGTTACGCATCTGACGATAGGATTAAATTTCAAATCTTATGCAAATATTTGCATTTTGAAGCCAACAAAAATAGTGAAGTATTTTGTTCCAATTTTTCCACTGTCGTCATTTACGTTGATTTGTGATACAATTTTCATTCCACTGGCTCCATTTGACGACAAAAACCTTGAAAATCGTTTCAAATGACCAAAGCACGTGAAACGCCAGTCAAAGCTCTGTTTTGAACCGGAAACAGACGGGAAACTGCTTACTCTTTTAATCTCTCTTAATTTTGCCCTTGAACATCATTAACTCAAATTTTTGATGTTGCTCATGAACAGAAGTTGTTGGTATCGGCCAAACCCTATCTTCAAGTAAAAACAGCTGTCCTTATTATTTTATTCTATTTCTCAGCCGACAGCAAGCTTTTTCAGCACTAAGTTAGAATCAAATCCAATCCTGCTTTATGCTGTTTTCAACCAAAACATCCTCTTCAGCACTTTACTCATATCGGCCAAAGCCCTTCCAAAAGAATTAAGAGTCAACCAAGAAACTCGCGCTCTTTTCATTTCAGAGGAATGCTTTAAGCTGATTCAGACTCAAAATATACCACTTACTTTAACGTTAACGTTTGCAATGCCCTAGGCCGAACCCTATCCCTAGTTTTAACCCTAGCTCTAACCCTAACCCCAACCCTAGCTCTAACCCTAACTCCAACCCTATCTCTAACCCTAACCCTAACCCTAGCCCTAAGCCTAACCTAACGCTAACCCTAGCCCTAATTTTAACCCTAACTCTAAACTTAACAATAACCCTAAATCTTTTGAGTGCTGTTTTCAAGTTGGACAAAATCTATGCGCGCTGGCTTAAGGTTAACCAAGGCTGCTGGGTGCTGTTTTTAAAGTGCCCCTAACCCCCAAAATTTTTTTCATTTTAAATGATTTGTCTCTGAATTAGAAGCACAACCGTGAAAAAATTTTTTGATTCGGTTGAATCTTCGCTTTTCTGTGCCCCGGTAGAGTCTCGAAATTATGACCAAAAACGCCGCCATTTTGTTTCACGACCGAGTTATGGGGAGATTGGGTTCAGCGCTTGTATGACATCATCCCGGGAACGGAAGTTCTGTTGCGCTTACAAAGTTCTTGAAGGAAGCCCAATAATTCTAACTCTGAGAGCAAATAAGACATGATTTTAACCGATAATTTATATTCATAGTATTGTCACATGTAACATTTCTCTCCTAAGAGAAGATTTGATGTTTTGCAAACGAATGAGCCAAAAACAGACTGGCTGTTTGTGAAATAAACATATTCCCATCGGCTGATCTCACAAGCATTTTATGCCCTTTTATACGGGGAAAACAGAAAATTCCAATAAGTCCGTTCAGTGAAAAGATCTCCTCTTTAAAACTCGTTTATTGTATAGTGATACAACCCAAACATGTGCATGTACCACGTTTCCAATACATTGTGATATTTGGTGTGCTGCTCATCGGATACACAAAAGATTTAACCGCAGCGACACAAAGTAGTCCAGAATGTAATGGCAGCTAAAATAATTGTCCCTTGATATGTACCTTTAGGAAAACCTCATCAATCTAACTTCCTTTAAATTTTTTGGCTTCATGAGTCCTACAGTCTTCGACACAAGCGCTCCTATTAAAACCGGTTTCCAACGTCAACAATCAAAATATATTTCAGAAGCCATGCTAATTCACTGACAGAAGCCCATGTCACTGATCAATACATTGTAGACTGCTAAGAAAACTTGAAGTGTTTACAAATCAAATTGATTAACTTCACCGAATTCAGTTGATTTAGACGATGGTGCCACTCGAACTTCATGTTCAAATGGAGCTACATGTAGTAAAATATATCCAATCACGTCTAAATTTGTGTCAGTTTGTTTACATTGGATATATGCAAATTATTCTCGCATCGCGAAGTTGCATTTGCTTATTTCTAACCAACAGTTTAGACGGATACGTAACCTCAAATTTTAATTGCAGTAAGCTATGTTTATTTTATTTTACCTTGCCTTGACTTCGTTCACAGTACTGCCTGAGGATAAAGTTCTAGAAGTTCAGCTAATCCTCAAGTCACGTAATTCACGTCGGCTGAGCTCACTTTCCGTTCTCTTGTCAAATCTATCTTTGCCTTCTTTGAATAGATACCATAAATTAAGACTCTCCCATAAATAGGCACTTCCACAATTAATTGCTGATGTTCGTTTAAATTACCGATCTAAAGTCGGATGTGCGCTTTTTATATAAAATAACAATTATTGTTTTCAAGCCACTGCACAACTCCCATTGCCGATGCACGGGTACTTGGTCGTTCAAGATTGAAATGTTAAATCAAAGCTTTTGCTCACCAGCAGCATACACAGAACCACGAGGTACGGCAGATAACACTTATAAACGAAGTTAATCTTTTTCGTCTTCCCTTCTTCCGCAAATCTTGCTGTTTATTCCTGGTCTTCATAACCATGAGGCTCCTTCAAGTTCCTCGCCGATTCCGTTCTAGTTCAACTTCAGAAATGAATTTAATTTGGTCTTCACCCTACACATAGTCTGACTCTGACTCCGAGGACGAGGAGGACATGATTCCAACACAATTTTGACTACTGCCAGGCTTTTACCCTCCAATATGTGCTTCGATGACCCCAACAAACGCTTGCAAAAACAGAGATTGACTGAAGAGCTATCTTTCATTCATTCCCGGGATGATGTCACCAATCTCGTTGGACCCAGACTCCCTTTTACTTGGCTGTGCAACAAATTGAATGAGACTTTGGCTGTCCATAAAAAATCGAGGATTCAATCAAATCCAATAATTCTTTCGCCGAAATACTTCGAATGATAAGTAGATTTATTCAGGCGAAAAAAAAGTTTTGGGGTTAGGGGCACTTTAAGTCAACCAAGAATGTTGCGCACTGTTTTCCAGCTAAGGAAGCTTCTTGAGCACTATCAGTAAGCAAAACACTGGTAATAAGCGCTGAATTTAAAAACTTCGACCATTTCCAAGTTGAATGGGCATCTTGTGGGTTGTTTATGAGTCAAAAAGGCACATTGCACATAAAGAATACCCTTGGGCATTGCTTCATGAATGTTAATAAGGCAGACTTATGAAGGGCTTGATGGAAAACTATGCTAAGTGGATTTTTAGGTGAAAAAGAATACAGGGAAATGTTTACCACATAAAAACAAGCCTGTATGCAAAAAACCAGCAATTTTGGACCAAAATAAAAAAAATAAAAAAAAACTCCCAAAAATCAATTTAGCATAGTTTTCCATCAAGGCCTTCAATTGAACACAACATAATCATAACTGTTAAAATTTATTCATGCTTAAACATTTTATTAAACCGTTTTGATTGTGGTAACAAGACCAAGACAAGATAAAGTTGTACTGGCCTGAACATTTTCAAGCAAAAACAAACAAACAAAACAGATACAGATATAAAATAGACAAACAGATTTGAATCTTATTAGCTGACCAGCTGTATCCATATTTGAGAGGTTACCACTACCGTAAATAGAAGTCGTCATTTGCAATAACGGAACGAGACTTTTTTTGGAAATTTTTTGTGTAGCGAGTAATTTCTGTGTACTTGGAGTGTTTGTTTCCACACATCACGTTTTATTAGAGGGTGATCACTTAATTCAGCGGCTTAGAGAGGTTTGTTCATAACATGATTCCAAATCAATCACTTTCAAACCACAGGAATCTTTATATAGCCACCAAATAAGCTGGACAAATAAACAAAACAATAACGGTTACAACAAAAACAAACAAGCAAACAACAATTTAGCTAAGGAATTGCTATCAGCCAACTGTTATGATGCAGTAAACATCTTTTTATTTGATTGGCCTATGCAGGTTGTAGTGTTATGGACATCAGATGCGCCGATAGCTCACAACAGGAGATGGCCTCAAATCAACCTTCCTCTGGTCATAGTCAGACCAGAGACTAAGGTAATGATCTACAAATCATCCAGTGGTACACAGTCAAACCTCGATTATCTGGACCTCAATTATCCGGACCTTGATTATCTGGACCTTGATTATCCACACTATTTCCTCTGGTCCCCAGATTTTTTCATGAATTATTAACAAGAAACTATCATTGTGACTTACTTTAAATTTAGGCATTGAAAATAACATTCGAAACAGGTTTGTTTTCCTTCCAAAGAGTTAATGTTTTAGACCAAAGTGGCTACATGAAGTTCATTTTTACAGTACAGTACACTATTGCATTAAATGCTGATATCCTAATTGATTCAGTTTAATGTATTTTGTGCCATTAATATTCATATTTTCGATTATCTGGACTCTTGATTATCTGGACTAATTACTCCAGTCCCGGCAATCTTAAAAGGAGATTCAAAAGCTGATGTTTCAAGCGCTAGCCCTTTGTCATAGCAGATTGAGGAGTTATGGATTGTGTGTGGTTTATACATGTGTATAGAACAATGGTTCTGTATTATGGTTAGTTCAATGACTGTCAGGAGGTGACATGACTAAGCTATGTGCAACTTTTTATATTGATGTATTTTTATGCTGTTATAATAATTATAATTTATTCATTGTTCTGTTAATTTCATATTTATTGAACATTACATTGTGGCTGAAAAGCGCTTATGGGAGCTTCAATAAACTTACATGTTTGTATGGTATTTTGCAGACAGGAAACAGTCGATTTGTACCCAGGTCAGTGATTGACACCAATGCCATTTTATCCTTGGATGAAGACATCAAGCTGAATTCTGATGAGGTAAGCTTTGTTGCTCAAAAGAATCTTTACTCTATCTATCGCTCTGATGACAAAGGCAAGTCTCATGAAAGTATCATCAAAGACTGTAAAGGTAGAACCACCTTAATTATTCAGTGTGATGAAAGCTACTGTATAACAAGGTGAGAGTGTAGTGACCAATGTCTTTGATTTAAAAGGCTGCTCTTGTAGTTGGTATGTTTATCACTGACTCAGAAGCACATGACATGGCACAGTGTTTGTGTTTGACTTATATGTTACTGGTGCTTTTACAAACTTGCCACATGGTAAGACACTTTTGATCAACTGTTTTGTTTTTCATCTGTGCTGCTAGATGGATTTTGCCTTCTCCGTGTGGAGAATGTTCCCAGACCGCCTGGTGGGTTTTCCAGCGAGAGACCACTACTGGAGTAGTGGTAAATCACAGTGGTTGTTTTCCTCAACCTGGAATAATCAATTTTCTATGATCCTCACAAGTGGAGCCTTCTATCACAAGTAACTTGACAACTTTTGTCTTCTGTGGTTAAATCTACAGTAGTCAGTTTAAGACAAGTATTCTTACTGGTAGCTCTTTAGTAGATACAGCATTCTCATGAAATTTCTTCCATTCTTGGGTATGTCCAGTTTGATGGTTAATGAGATTCATTCGTTTTATGATAGATGTCACAAAGTGTCCCCAAGCACTAATCCTCACCAAAACATAAGCAATTCCTTCTTATATGAAATATATGGAAATTTGGTGTAACATGAAGTACCCAGATTCAGAGTTGCATTCATTTCTGGAGATAAGCAGGGTGTTTGTGGTGTAAAGTAACCAGACATACAGCTTAGCCTTTAATCCTTATTAACCGCGATCAGGTTTAATACATGTAGTTCCAGTACAATGAATTATTTTATGAACTGGAGCAGTGATTACCAATGAATAATAACAACCACATTTTAATTTTACATACATGTAAAGAGGCAAAAGCTCTGATGGGCCTCCTGTTCCAGCTTCTGGTTTATGCAAAAATAGGCTAGAGCAGAATTCACACCTTCGTTTAGTCAAAAACTGCTTTACAGCCACTCATTTTATGTGGAGACCTTGGAATTATCAGCCCTTTCAGTGACTTTTGAAGTAAGGGGGCGTAACTAAAAAAGTTGCAAGCAGCCAAGAGGAGACTGAAGAGTTTGTGTCAATAGAATCTTTGGTTTAGTTTTCCTTTTCGCTTTTTCTTATTCTGTGTGTTTTTGCTTTACTAGTATTATAATTAATGCGTGAGCGGTAAAGGAATTTTGCAATTTCACAGGGATAGGTTGATAGGGATTCTATGGATATTCTCTACAAACAACTGCAGATCAAACTCAAACATCATTATAAGGAGCATGTCCTGGATTTAACAAGGATGTACTACAGGGCTATGCCCTAGCAGCGCCCGGTGGCCCCTGGCGACTTACTTTTGCCTTTGGGTGACAAGGAAATCTTAGTTTTTCCACAAAATTTAAATGCTGGGCACCCACGACTTCAAAGGTTCAGAGTTTTGGGCTCCCAAATTTTTTTCTTATTTCTTCTGTTTAGTGCTTGATGAGGAGGAAAAAATGCAGACCTGAGTTAAGGCTATTTTAGCCTTGTGTTCCTTAAAATCAGTCCATGTAATATGCACATAGCCACAAGTGTGCCCTTAATGATGAAGCTTTACTCCCTTGTACGTATAAGTGTTTTAATTTCAAATTCCCCTCATTTTTCAGATATTACAATTTTATGTACACCCACCACCTTCCACGCAGAGTTCATCGCATGGTGGAACATCTTGGCGCATGTGAAGACATTGCCATGAACTTCCTAGTTGCAGACATCTCAAAGAAACCACCAATCAAAATTTTACCTCAGAAGTTATTTCATGAGTTGTACAGCAAGAACACAAAGCACTCCAAGCTTGTACAGCTTCATGAGCACCGACAGAGGTGCATGGAGACATTGGTGGATATTTTCGGGTACATGCCGTTGATCAAATCGAAAGTAAGAATGGACCCACTTTTATACCGAGATCCAATCTCAAATCTCCGCAAACAGTATAGGCTGTTAGAATCACGAAGATAGTAGAGAAGATGTTCAAGAGACGTTCTTTCCAGAGCAGGGGCACAGAGACCATTACTTGAATATGTAATCCTATATCCCGGGCTGTCATGAAGGGTCAGGTGCTGGAAATTTCTCTGGTTATTTTATTGGGCCACATCCCTGGCTATTTTGATAGAAAAACAGCACATTGAGAATACCACAGCACCTGAAATCCTTGGCTGCTTTTAACCACGCTTTGCACTTGCCTTGTTTTGCAGACCAAAAAACTTTTAAAGTGCAGCTATACACAAATTTTCTGCATGAATGTTTTTTTGGAAAAGTCCAGATAACATTTGCCTCTGGTCTGTGTGAACCAATGTTGAACGTATCCCTGCCTACCTTAAAAATTAGTGACAGCTGTTCTAACATTATGGGCTAAGGGGTGCGAACGCGTCTTTTTCTGTCCTTGGTAATTTAAACTCTGACCCTTCTGGTCAAATAATCTACAAGAACCAAGAATAAAGTGTCGCTGTGCCTTGTAAGCAAGGTTTAGGATTTGGATGATGCCTCCAGTATGGAAAGAGTGGCATGCCAAGATCCTGTACTCCCATAGGCTACTTTCTGAGGTAACGTGATGTATTACGGTCTTGGGTAGGGAAAATGTTTATTAGAAATTTAAGTGCTACACGTCACCAACTACAGACATCTTAAAAGACAACACAGACCAGTGTTTTAATATTACATAAGATTCTTGATTGTCGTTTAATTGAAGTAGGTTTCTACGGTATGTTGCGTTGTGGAAGTTTTAAACATTTTAATGGCATCGTTCAGGAACCATTTAGTACGATGTACTTCAAATTTATTTATTTAATTTCTGTTTTAGTGTTTCAAAATTTATGCATAGTCAATTTTCTATGTATGTTTTTCCTAAAAATTTTATTACTGGTATAGGATAAGAGTCTGAATTATACAGGTGAGCTATGTTTGGCTCTCACTGGTGCCCTAAGTAAATATTTATTGATTGCGACAAAAGACAACATAATGCCAGTTTCCAATTTGTGTACAAATGTACCTGCTCACAAATAACAGCTCTGCCCCTTACCACGACCTCTTAAGGAAACTGTTTTTCAAAACAGCTTGCACCTTTCAGTAGATTAGCAATTTGAGTGCAGATAAAATACAATTCAAGGGTAAAGGATAGAGCAGTTTTCAGTTGAGTGTCGTAAAACAAAAACCAAAACCAAAGCAATTACTCCAGCCAATCACAACAGACCAAAACAGTGCAACGAACCAATCACAATTCCAAGTAATTACATGTAGCCGACACAAAGCGCGGGAAAATACGCGCGTGCAAGTCACGATTGGTTTTAGTTTTGCTTGTCATTGGTTGAGAAAGTGGCGCGAGTTTTGCTGGCCAATCACAGAGCGAAGTAATGCAAAACCAAAGCAAAACCAGAATTACTTTCGACACTCCATTGAAAACCGCTCTAACACATTGGCCTAAGGTACAAAGCTTCATTTATGGTTTTTCTTCGGTCACAAGTCTTCGCACCTACGCAACTAACGTTTGAACGGAAAGCCGTTCAAAAAGTGAAGGCATCTTTGATCCTTTTGTTTTTTGTTGCTCAAAAACAAACGCAATCGGTTTCTTGTCTTTAGTTTTCTAGAATATTAAGCGCAAAATAGCGAAAAAATGCAGGGCGATTTTTACCACACGAAAACAGGCCTGTATACGAGAAACTTGCAATTTTTGGGCACAACAAATAAATAAAACCCCAGAATGTCACTTAGTGTAGTATCATCCTTAACCCTTCAGGTAACCCTGATCATTATTTGTTGAAATGCCACGTTGTGCGTTGCAGTTTATACTTAATTAAATTGTTGCAAGTCTTATCTGGCTTAAAAGATTTAATATAACAAATGTTTATTGTTCATAGAAAGCTAAAAATTTATGAAGTCCAAATGCAGCTAAATATTCCATGATCAAGGTTAGGATGCAGTATTGGTTTGGGAAAAGGGTACGGTATTTTTGAAAAATGAGATCTTATTTTTCATAAACATGTATATAAACTGTACTGTTGATAATTAGCCAAGATAACGTGTTTTGGTAATTATGGACTTGCCATTTAGGCAAGCAGATATAGTATTGGTTTTAAAGTTATGTATTAAAGTTCAGAGTTATTAAAAATATATTTGAATGATTTTAGTATTAGTTTATTATCCTCGATGGCTTGGGTGACTACGTTTAGTTGAAAATGCACTGTTTTTCGTTTAGCGTTTGTATCATAGTTTTGTAGTTTGTAGGGCCTTACTCGGGCTTCCCGCGAAGGCCCGAGTCTAAGAATGCCGTTCGTCCTTTGTCGTCGTCGTCGTGTTTCAGCCGCAAAGCTCACTTCCGGCGTTTCTGCGCAAGCGCTAATGAAAAAATAACACAACAACCGAGAATGACGCCGTGTTGATTATGTTGAAATATTGTGGACTTTCTCCGAAATGTGTGAGGTGCTTCTGGGAATCCACCTTGCCAAAAGTTACACGTTTGGATGTGAATTTTTACTGTGCTTTATCTTTATTTGACCGATTCGCTGTATTTGAAGCAACTAGCGAAATTTACGAAAAGGGTTCTCAGTCCGGGTCAATAAATTCTGCTACAAAGTGACTCGGAGCCTTCGCAAGATTTATTTGAGGCGAAATTGAACGCGTTTGCTTTTCAGGCATAAACACGGGCTCATCTGAATAGATATATTTCTTATTTAGGAAAGCTTATTGTCTGCTTTTCGGTGTGTCTTAATTCACGGAATTTCGTAATTACCCGACCTTCGTAAACAAACCGAATTAGCAGAGGTCTCTGGCGGCGAGGAAGGAGAGAGACCTCTGCCGGTACCCGACGAGTTTCCTGTCGCGCAAGCGCGAGCGTTTCCTTGACAACGAATGACGTATTGGTCACGTGCGACCCTACTCAGGAAACCGGTTTGCTTGTGAAATTTGCAGCAGCTGTACGCTGTGTTGTGTTCACGACAAGCTACAAGAAAAGTAAACAAAACCCAGTGTCCAACACGTACCACATAAACGAGGTTCCTCTTTTTGGGGGGGCGTCACCAGCGCAGAAAAGGACCTTGGGGTCGTAACCTCGGCCGGACCAACACTCAGGGTCTTTAAATAATTGAGGAGAAGGTACTGCCTTGGTAATGACATCTACAAACGGTTAGACTTTCTAGTCTCTTCGGATAAGGACGATAAACCGTAGGCCCCGTCTCACAAATCTTCATCTCTGATTCTGTGGGACGTAAAAGAACCACTAGGGACGTAACAAAACTCTGGCTGTGACCACCCCTAGTGCTGACATGTTCCATTCAGCAAGTGGCCGGCTTGGTGTGATATCCCAAAAAGGCTTATGGTGCATGAGGCCACACGCATAACAGCCCTAAGTCAATGGGACTTTGCCGAGTGCTGAAATCATGTAGATGTAGATGAATCTCCGACAAGTTATCATGGAACAAACAGGTGTGCGAACAGTGCACAAAGTCAAACAGGATACTGGGGTTTGTGAGACGTAACACCAGGTTTATCAAGAATGCATCAGCGAGACGTGTCATTTACCTCACGCTTGTCAGGTCACATCTCGGCTACGCCACTCAAGTGTGGGCGCCTCAGTCGAAAGACCTGATCCGTAAGACGGAACGGATCCAGCGCCGGGCTGCAAAATACATTCTCAACTTGCCTTTCCTCTGCGATAAATCTTATAAAGACAGACTGATTAAACTGGACCTTCTTCCCTTGTCCTACTGGCACGAGTATCTAGATATGGTTTTCTTCTTTAAATCTGCGACTGGGCTAGTTAAGGTTAACCCTACTGTAATCCACTAGACGCATCCTCTCCGGCAAGAGCAACTAGATCCAGTAGCAACACAAATATAACTTTATTTGTTCCCAGAAAGTGCAAAACAACAACATATCAGAGATCTTTTTTCATCCACACAGTGAGAATATGGAACGTTCTAGCTGTCGACATTGGTCTTCTGTAACCATTTCCCTCAGTTCATTCAAAGCACACCTACTCAGTTACTATAAGCAATCACTCTGTAAATCATATGACCCTGAAGATCCTCATTCATTCAAGTCTATCTGTACAAGTTGCAGCGAAGTCCGTAATCTGACAAGAATCATTGACTGCTGCTACTAATTACACATTAATTTTTATTGTAATTTTTATTTCAATTTTATGTGTCCCGGGCCCGCAGTAATTGGCGTAAGCTGTTGCGGTGTCCCTGCCTGTTTTGTACGGCCAAAACTAGCGGCTCGGCAGAGTAGAGTTGCAAACTTGACAACTCCGGGGTGTAACTCTGCGGCTACGCGGATTGCCAGTTGGAAAATCAAAGATTTTCCGTAGCCTGTCGGAAGACACACGAATGTATCGCGTTTGTTGAAGAACGCAATAATAGCTTTCTTCTGCACTGGTGTTATATCCTTCATATTGTGACCATTGAGGAAAGAAATGGCCGATTTAAAAGCTCGATCGAAGTGCATTTTGCTTTCAGTCAAAGACGCCATTATGCACTTTTCATTGGAAACCCCCACCCCCCTCCCCCTCCCCCCACCGCGGGAAGACGTGGGGCGTACATGGGGATTTGCAAGTGCTTAGACGACTTACCAGCCCCCAGGCGGTGGGGGCATAGTTCACTTTAAACAATTTATATTTTAGACGGCAACTGGACTCTAATCCGAAGCACATTTTTCGATTGTTCAAAAGGGCGGGTTCTGAAGGCGAGTTAAACGACTTTCTTTGCCATTTTGATGCGTATGTGTTGTCCTTCATACAGAATCTCCAAACACATGGAACTGCTCTGGGGACGAAAATGGCTGTTGCCTTCGCCAATATCTTCATGGCAAAAGTCGAAACAGAAATTATAGATAGATAGATAGATAGATTTATAGATAAATAGATAGATAGATAGTAAATTATCTAAATCCTCATCGCAGACACTTCAAAAACGCGAAGAACCGGCCGCCATTTTGTTTTCAACCGCTACTCACTATCTATCACAGAATAGATAGCGAGTAGCGTAGCCAATCAGAGAGCGGCATTCGTGATAGAATGCTAGTAAATTTATACTAAAGATAGATAGATAGATAGATAGATAGATAGATAGATAGATACTTTATTATGCACAGGATTCATAAAGTTTACACTTAAGGGGAGCAGACCCTGCTCCGAGGGTTTTTCTCCGGGTACTCCGGTTTTCCTCCCTCAGCAAAAACCAGCATACGGCTTATTCGAGCTGGCTGTAGGCTGTGCTCCAAGGTCATATATGGACCGTATAGCGGCTGCCAGAGGCGCCTTGTATATGCTTTCGGTTAGACCTTGTTGAGCTGCGTCCTTGCTGTACTTTGCGAGGACGATTAGCTCAGACAGTTATTATTTGTTATTATGTTACTTAAGCCAAAGCGTGATTAAACCGCTCGTTTGAAAACGCTACATAGACCACATTTTCTCCCTCTGGAACACAAACAGAGGAGATATAACACAAGCAATGAAAACGTAAAGCTTGTGGGATGTGGCTGGAGTGACAAGGATACTTCACAAATTAATGTGATCAAGTAAGCTGAAGCCACTCTAAAGGCACTAAGGCCACAAGGTAGCGGGCATTACCCCTTAAATCTACCAAAGCAAAGATTGAGCCCAAGCATTAACAGCTGTCCATGGCTGCTAATGCTTGGGCTCAATCTTTGCTTTGGTAGATTTAAGGGGTAATGCCCGCTACCTTGTGGCCTTAGTGCCTTTAGAGTGGCTTCAGCTTACTTGATCACATTAATTTGTGAGATATAACACAGTTCATTGAGAAACCAAACAAACACCATCCAATCATTAAATTCACCGCTGAAGTTTCAGAAACTGAAATAACTGCAACAATTCGTGCAACTTGTCTCGCAACGATTTTGGCCGCTGCAGGGAATGTTACACTTGATACAATGTTTCGCGCAACTTGTCTCGCAATGATTATGGCCGCTGCAGGGAATGTTACACTTGATACAATGTTTCGCGCAACTTGTCTCGCAACGATTTTGGCCGCTGCAGGGAATGTTACACTTGATACAATGTTTCGCGCAACTTGTCTCGCAACGATTTTGGCCGCTGCAGGGAATGTTACACTTGATACAATGTTTCGCGCAACTTGTTTCGCAACGATTTTGGCCGCTGCAGGGAATGTTACACTTGATACAATGTTTCGTGCAACTTGTCTCGCAACGATTTTGGCCGCTGCAGGGAATGTTACACTTGATACAATGTTTCGCGCAACTTGTCTCGCAATGGCGTTGCGACACAATTAAGTTGCACGAAACATTGCAGTGTAACAGCGCCTAGAACAATATTTGAAGAGAAAGTAGAACATTTCGAAACACACCTTGTTGATAGAGGTTACCCTAAAGCCTTTATACAAAGAAACCTCTCAGAAGTAAAGTTTCAAAACAAGAAACAAGCTATCCGACAAAAAGAGAAAAGAAAACAAACAAATCTTGCCGTTCGTAACACAATATCACCCAGCAGTGCCAAACTTAAAAGAAATCCTCATGAGCAAATGGCATTTTATTGAGAAACAACCGACGCTCAGAGAAATATTTAAGGAACCGCCACTTATATCCTACAAGAGAGGGCGTTCCCTGAAAGACATACTCGTTAGAGCAAAAATATAGCTTCAAGGCTAAAAACACGCGAGTGGGAGTCGCGCAGGCCTATCTAACCCCCCCCCCCCCCCCACCCTTTTTTAACACTGACCTAGCTCATGGATAAGCAACACGAATTGTCACAGTGTTTCAAAGCTATGTCAGCAAAGTAGGGCATATTTCGCTATTAAATGTTAACCAATCTTTGAAAAATCCAAACTTTTAGTAGGGGCTTAGATTAAAGATGCTTCCCTTTAAGGTGGGGCTTTTTCTTCCTATTTTTCGTTCAGCTGTCTAATGCCCCACGTCTCCCGGGGTGGGGGCTTCCAGTGACAGGTGCATTACGATTGTAGTACAGTGGGCTCAGACGTTTTCAGCAGAGAATAGAAACAGAGCAAGCGCATTCCTGTTAAAGGGAAACCGGTTTTCCAAAAACCGGTTAGTTTCGTCCAAGAATGTGGTCGGCGGCTACATGAGAGAACTAGTCGGGCACCGGCATAGGTCTCTCTGTCCTTTCTCGCCGCCAGAGACCTCTGCTAGCAGGGAACAACTATCTGTACATGATCAACACGATGCCATAGTTAAAATAAAATATGGAAAGGAATTCAAATCTCGTTATGTTAACTTTGTCGTAATATTACAGCCGTGTAGGTGAATCAGTGAAGTAGCAAATTACAATTTCCGATTGCATCTTGGAAGGCCGAGAGAAGAATATGGCCTCTAGTTATCTTTGTAATATAGTATTATTTTATTATTTTTAGCATGGAAATGTTTATCATATTAGCTAATTATTGTCATGCGCATTTGAACACTTTTATGAAATTTACGCCGTTGGGGTGTAGCCTACTAAGCAGACGTCTTTGGGCTCGTCATGAGACGAGCTCAAAGACGTCTGCGTAGGCTGCTAGTTGGGGCGGTCTGTGGTATCACTATGAAACAAATGAACTTATATATCGTATTCATCGAAAGAGCACCGCCCCGAATAAGTGCCGGACTTGAGGAAAAAATATTAATGAGCGCCGCCCTCAAATAGGCGCCGCTCTTCTCAACAACCAAGCGGCGCTTATTCCGTAAGATTAAAGTGCAACTAACCCCAAAATATTTTTTTCGCTTAAATAAATCTTTACACTTGTTCGAAACACACCGCGCCTTTTTGCGCCTTTTTTAACCAGATCTTGTCTTTTCATAGGCTCTAAAAGTTACGAATCATCTGTCCCACGACCGAGCTAGTAAGGGGCATGGGTCTATTCCTTACATGACGTCACAAACTGCTTTGCATGCATGTTTACAAAGACTTAATGCGATGGAAATCGGTTTGTGACGTCATGTAAGGAATAGACCCATGCCCCTTACTAGCTCGGTCGTGGGACAGATGATGGCTAAATTTCGTAACTTTTGCAGCCTATAAAAAGACAAGATCTGGTTAAAAAAAGGCACAAAAAGGCGCGGTGTGTTTCGAACAGGTGTAAAGATTTATTTAAGCGAAAAAAATATTTTGGGGTTAGTTGCACTTTAAGTTCTACAGCGGCGCTTTTTCGGAGTGTTGCTGTAACACTCTTCGAATTTCAAAATTTTGCACTTTTAAAATAATGACGAAGGAAAGTTTAACATCGAGATTAACAATTTTTCTCAGTTCAAAAATGTGTGTATCAAACTTAGGCGTTTACAAATATCCAGATATTTTTCAGATGTTTAGTAAGTCCTGGGATATTCAGAAAATTTCTGGATTTGGTGGTATTTAGAATTTTCTGTGAGATTTTATGACTCCAGCAGAATATTCTTCAGTTTTGAAACTGGAGTGAAAGTGCTTTCAAGCCTAATTAGTGCCAACAGTAATCCAGCTCAGTGGTTTCACCCACGAGTAATATATCTCATGAGTCTTAAACACTTTAATAGGTATACTCCTAAAACAGTATACACTACACTAGGAGTTGTCTCTCGTGTGAGTCAGTATTGAATCAAGATGGCGGCCGTGCTAGTTCAGACGATTCCCTACAGATGAATCGAATAGAGGAGAAAGGGTAGAACCGGCTAAGACCACCAGCTCCTAATGATCTGTCTGCCTGAGCGCCCACTTGGTCAGAGATGTTGTTGGGGGGTTTTCATGATGTCGTTTCAATTTACGTGCTGTACTGTTCTACTTGCACAGATGCTCTGGTTAAAGACTGTACGCGTTCTCCTATGGTCAATAAATGGCACTTTTGTTTTAACTGGGTCATTATTCATTATTCGTGACGACGAAAACTTTTTACGTCAGCCATCATACTCGGTTGGGGCGGGACGAAGCAATTTTCGAGCATCCCTAAAAATCACGTGGCATGCTCAATACGAACGGCCAGGAACTCTTTCCCAGCGTCCTCTCCTTCCCGTCTCTCCCAAGAGCTTTAGCAACGACGACGGGAACGAAAACGTCATTTTAAAATATAACTTCTCGCTATTGCAACTCTTTCGCGATTTTCCCAACTTGCTTAACTTGTAAAATGTGGGCAAACTATGCTAGAGCTTTTAAGCAAAAAAAAAAAAAAAAAAAAAACTGCATCGAAGTTAGGAAAAAGAAAGAATTCACCGTCATACATTCACGTTCTCCACAAAACCTAAAATTTGGTCTTTTCACGTTGTTTTGCTGAGGACGGCAAAGAAATGTATCAAAATGTGAAACGCACGCGCAGAACGATTGTTTTTGCTGATTAATCCTATTGCTTTGTGACGTTCCCATTGCCGTCGCCGTCCTCGTTCCTTAAGCTCTCCTCTCTCTCGCTCCAGGGGACGGGAAGGAGAGAACCCTGGGAACGAGGTTGCGACAAAAAAAGAAAACGAGACCGCCGCACAACACTTATTATGAAGTCTTCAGTAAAGACAAATGAAATCAAAGTTTTTATGGCATCTGTATTTACACGTTGCTATAACCTATTTGGTGAAATAAATACGTAAAGCTGATATTTACAAGTCTTACAACAACACAATAATATAAGAAGAGCATCCTATTTCTTAGATGCCGGACAGTAAAGTTCCTTATATTACACTATGTACAAACGAGGACCTGCTTCATCGCCTCAATGGTATAAAGCTAAGTCAAAGACGTCCGACTTGGAGGAGGGCCCTTGGATGTTGAGAGGTGTGCATGTTCATCTGAGAAGTGTCCGCCTCGTTCTGAGCGGGTTACCCGCCATATGTTGTATTCTAATAGACCTTTTTCATAATGGCGGACGATTTTAATTATTCTTTTGTATATGTGTTAATTAGCCCTACTAACCTCACTTTAATGAAAAAATTCTATTGAATTTTGCACATGCTGACGAGGCTAGTAGGGCTCATTATCATAAGAAGAAAAGAATAATTTGTCGGGCGCCATTATGAAAAGGGTCTATAGAGATCTCCACTCGGAGAGGTGTGCATCCATAAGGAACTGTATCTCAAACATGAGACGAAGAATTTGACTGTGGGTGAGACCAAGTTGACAGCCGTTATCGATCAGTTCTTCAACTGTCCTAACAAGCGTTCATCCGTTTTTAATCTCGTGTACAGTTTGTTTCGTTTGTCGTTCGGAATGCACAACGATGAAATCTAGTGTTTTCGCTCTTCACTTTATACGCAGTGAAAACACCATGCGTCATATCAATCTAAGATCAATATGTCAATGTGTTGGTTCTGCTCGAACGATTCTTCGCCTCCATGATCTTAAAACCTTTGGCTTGATGTGAGGATGGTTTGTGGTTTACGTTACTTATACCGATTATTTTTGCCTCTGGAACAAGAGAAAGAAAAAAATCTGTTAATACAAAGAATTTTGGAGATAATTCAAATTTACTGACTGAACGAATTTTCTCATTTGCGTCGCGTCTCCCTAAATTAGTCAAGTAATTAACAACCTTCCTAACGGCCCAATTAATTTAATTTCAGAAAAATCGCGGGGCCATGTTCAGCGAAGCTTGCTGGAAACCAGAAGAAAGCTTCAAACACATTACTACATTGAAAATCATCGCAGCTATGTATTAGCAAATTGACCACCTCCCAGTTGGCTTGTCGGCTCAATTTGAAAAGCGCTCCACCAGTATTAAAGGGGCCTTTACTCTTTGCTCGGCTTTGTTAGAGTGCTTTTCAATTGAGTATCGTAAAACCAAAACTAAAACTAAAGTAATTACTCTGACCAATCACAACAGAAGTAAGCAGTGCAATGAGCCAATCAGAATACGAAGCAATTGCATGTAGCCGGCGTAAAGCGCGGGAAAATACGTGCGTGCAAGTCACAGTTGGTTTTGGTTTCGCTTCTCATTGGTTGAGAAAGTGGCCCGAGTTTTCCTGGCCAATCACAGAGCAAGCAATGCAAAACCAAAGCAAAGCAAGAATTACTCGCGACACTCGATTGAAAACCGCTCTATCGCATTTGCTCGCGTTGTGTTAACAGCTGCGACGACCTTTCATAAGTGGAGAAGCACACGCAGACACTCGGTAGGTATACCTGTAATTCATGTAGTTTTTATTGTGATTTGTGATATTTTATTGCATGCACGGCTTTCCTGGAAACCAGTTCTGTGTCTGAAGAAACTCCGTGTTGAAATACAAACATCTGTCTGAGTTGTATATTGAATTTTTAAATAAAATAGCACGCTCACTTGACCGATCAGCATCTCACCTGTTCGCTTCGCTGACGTCACCATTCAGATTGTAAGGTAAGTAGTTTCCCTGAGCTATATATGGCACAGATGAGGAGGACTGGGGCTGCCTGCTGATAACGCCTGACTGCTGTGGGTTGAGGCCACCGGAAGTGCGTCCGTATCTGTCACCTGATAGGCTGTGAGTCGAGTCGGAAGTGGAAAGGGTTTGAAGCGAGTGACTCGAGGCTCCACGCGCGTTCCCCGCGCGACGGCGCGCTGCAAAACACAAGAGAAGTCAGAACAGCTTTAGTCATGCAACGGTTCTTTGTGTCGTCACGCAACGCTCCTCACCAGAACGCCTGCGTAGGAGACTAGAAAAGCTTGCAATCGATTACAATTTCTCCTGTGCTTGGTGTCGCTTGCATATTTTTGCGCGTCGTTTTAAATTTATTATTTGCTTAAGCGTATATGTATGCATTTGAGCGGTTATCAATTGAGTGTCGTAAAACCAAGACTAATTACAAAAATTACACCGACCAAAATTGGTAAATTGGCGCGAGTTTTAACAACCAATGACAGTGCATGGCGAAGAAAATCTAAATGAAACGCGAATTACTTTCGAAAGCTGAAACGAAAATGGCTTTAAATTCGTTGAATCAAAAAAAAAAAAATCGGTTTTCCTGTTCTAAATTGATTCAAATTGACCTCACAAGTAATGGTGTGAAAATAAATTTCCCGCTCTTAGAGTGGTTTTCAGTTGAGCGTCGAAAGTAATTCATGTTTGCTTTGGTTGGCATTGCTTCGCTCCGTAATTGGTTAGAAAAACTCGCCCACTTTCTCAGCCAATGAGAGGCGAAACCAAAACCAATCGTGACTTGCACGCGCGCATTTTCCCGCGCTTGGCGCCAGCTGCATGTAACTGCTTTGTATTCTGATTGGCTCATTGCACTGCTTACTTCTGTTTCGATTGGTCAGAGTAATTGCTTTGGTTTTGCTTTTACGAAACTCAATTGAAAGGCGCTCTACCGCCTTAAGCAAGAATGCCAAGGTTTTATTTGGACTTCTGATTGGTTGACATATGTAATATAATTCTTCCTTGCTTAGTGGTTTTGGACCAACCTCGTCCCCAGGGTCTCCCCTCTTCTCGCCCCCTGGAGCGAGACCTAACAAGCTGCTTCAAGCACGTAGCCAAGAGCAGAAATCGAGGAAATGCGTTTATTGTGAGGGAAGAAGGCCACAAACCATCAGAGCGCCAGAAAATTTCCACTGTGGACGAGCGTAAACAAATCCTCGCAAGAAAAAAGCTGTTTCAATTGTGCAACTGGAAATCATCGAGCCGCTGAGGGGGAGGGAAGAGGAGAGACCGTGGGAACGAGGTTGGTTTTGGACCAGCGGTGCTATATGGTGACCCAAACAACCGCTGTGAAGAAAATTCTCCTCTTACCTTTGTCTTGCTGGTGCTCAAAGGTCCTCAGTAGCGTGCCATTAGGAAACTCTTGCCTTAAAGCTGTTGTCCCCCAGTTCCGATCCGTGTTGTTATTCAGCTGCACTGTGGTGACCTTTGAAAGAGCAAGCAAGTCATGTTCAAAAGGGCAAAAGAATAGCAGATCAGAGTAGAATTAGAGGACTGAATGTATTTCTTCTCTTCTTTCTCTAAAGGCGCCTAAAAAGAGGCATGGAAGAGGAAAGAATCCGGTGAACAAAGGTGTGACAAACACGGAAAGAGACAAGCAGTCACCTCTTTCTTGCGTTTGTACCCGCTTTTTGCTCAGCGGATTTCTCTGTGATAATCGATCTTAGACACCAAAGGGAGGTACTCAGTTATAACTTTGGTGCGATAAGCAAAGCAGCTTCATCAGCATCCTATCTGAACTTAGCTGGCACTTACTCTAGAGGAGACGAGAGATGATAGACTATGCCTTTTTAAGAAAGGACTTTATAATAGCACTCTCTTGCCCTTGGATTCCCTCATTAGGCCTTCCCGGAAAACTAGACACATGTATAGCGAACACTTCATCTCGCTCTATACCCGTAGTAAAATTTGTAAATGCAGTTTTGTTCCCCGCACTATTGCTAATTGGGATGCTCTGCCACAACAATCTGTGGACATCGCCGGGGTCAAACAGCTCCGTCAGGGCTGAATATCAAGGTAGACAGCTGTCATCATCATCATCATCATTTTATTTTGCCTTTTTTCTTAATACATTAACAATTTATAAGTACAACAATATGTGGCAAGGTGACCTCTAGAAACCACCAGGCTTTTAGTTGAGGCCACCTTGTCCGACGCGGTGCGTGTATAACATTGTTATTCAAAAGGTAGCATCTGCGATGAAAGTGAAGTGATCGCTGAATTCAGCTTGGTGTTTGGTTCGGGTGAAAGAAAGTTAGATATGCACGACTATCTTTTGACTGGCCTTCATTCCAAAGACACTTATTTATGTGGACGTTAGTTATTTACCCGAAGCGGTGCCTGGGGACGTGTCGTTACGATTCCTGGGAGACTGGGTTCCAATGCTGATGCCATATTTTGCATTCCACTCTGCCAAAAATAAAAAATGTCCCGTGAGAGATCATGTGATTGTTCTGTCGCCATTTGCTGAGTGGAAAAGGGTGCCGAGAACTGGTACAAAGGGCATTGCAGTGGCAAGAATCAAGACAGTAAAAGAAATGTAACCTGTTGCTCGATAAAGTACAGCTCAGCTTTGGTTTTCTCGTCGCTCGACACAGGGATCCCATCAATACACAACAGGTTGGGCATGCGGTACACAAGTAGTGGTCGATGAAGAAGCCGTCTGGTCACCTGAGGAGAATATTAGAACTATTCTAATGCGATGTATAAGGCAACTAAATCCGATTTATACCTTCCGCATGATAACTTACGATTTATACCTTACGTGCTCAAGCAGCATGAACGATCATGCAAATTGAACCTGTTTTTCCACAAAACTGAGAATAGTGAAGTGTATAAGGCAACTAAATCCGATTTATACCTTCCGCATGATAACTTACGATTTATACCTTACGTGCTCAAGTAGCATGAACGATCATGCAAATTGAACCTGTTTTTCCACAAAACTGAGAATAGTGAAGTGTAATTATTCAAGCCCGATACAATCGAACCTGACACAATATCAACAAGCGTTCCGTACATTAACGAATGAAAAGTAAACTTCTCGAAAGCATCAAAACAGCAGCGACGACTAAGACACCAAGGATGTGGGATGCGGGGTGCGGTGTGGGCGTGGCAAAACTTACGGCGTTGTTGATGACTGAGAGTTCAACCAGATACCTCAAACATTCTAGTCTTTCTAACTCCGTAATTTCCTGAATGGAAAGAAAAAACGAAGAGAATATCTTAAGGAAGTTCAATAGTTACAATCTGTATGCAGGTTACAGGAAAATTGTCAACAACAAAAACAACAATCGGAGCGGTAATGACAAAAGACATCTAAAGTTGTGTATAAACGTACTTGAATGCGGTTCATTCCCAGGTACAACCTCTGAAGATTTTGAAGAGGCTCAAGATTGTTAAGTTCTCTTATCCTGAAATAAGAAAACAACACAAGGATGGCATGTGAGAATGAATATATGAAAATCATATTTGAACTGCGGATTAACATATTCCTTACAAGGATGTTACAAAGAAAGTTGAAAGTTTCTGCGGTTTGCAAACACACAGGCCACACTGTCTCTCGATATTCTAACCTGTTTTCTTCCATGTGCAACTCTGTAACGTTCCACTGATTCACAAATGATGTACTTGAAATACTCTGAGGAAAACAGGAATAAACAGGCTTTAGAGCACGTTTGAGTGTCGTAAAACCAAAACCAAACCAATTTCTCCAGCCAATCACAACAGATACAAACAGCGCAATCAGCCAATCAGAATACGAAGCAATCAAATGAAGCCGGCGCAAAGCGCGGGAAAAACGCGCTCCTGCAAGTCGCGAATGGTTTTGGTTTTGTTTCCCATTGGTTGAAAAAGTAGCACGAATTTTGCTGGCCGTTTCGGAGTTGCGCAGGGAACTGGGGCGAGTTTCAAATTTTAACTAATCGATAAATGGACACCATCACATGAAAGATAAGTTTGATGCTTTTAGGTTGAACAGAGACCAAGTAAGGGACTTTAAAACATAGTTCAAAATCCATACAAACGCCTCTAATTTTGAGGCCGCGTCCCTCACAACTATATAAACTCTTAAAAATATTTTTCAGTTTCGTGACAACTGTAAAATTCCGTCATGAACCTACTATTTGGAATTAACTGAGGTGAAAATCACTTTGTTTGCTCATTTTCACGATTATGAGACAAATCGTAAAAAAATTTATGAGTTTATATGGTTTTGGGGGACGCAGCCTCAAAGTTAGAGACGTTTGTATGGATTTTGAACTATGTTTTAAAGTCCCTAACTTGGTCTCTGTTCAGCCTAAAAGCATCAAACTTGGTCAAATGGCCATTCTCAACGTTATCTTTCATGCGATGGTGTCCATTTATCGATTAGTTAAAATTTGAAACTCGCCCCAGTTCCCTGCGCAACTCCGAAACGGCCTATTCAAACCCAAACAAACGCAATTTACTTTCGATGCTCATTTGAAAACCTCTCTAATGAACAGATAACAGTCAGCAATATAGAGTATTTTTCAATTGAGTGCCGTAAAACCAAAACCAAAGCAATTACTCTGACCAATCACAACAGACCGCAACAGTGCAACGACCCAATCAGAATACGAAGCAATTACATGTGGCCGGCGCAAAGCGCGGGAAAATGCGCACGTGCAAGACGCGATTGGCCCTGGTTTTGCTTCTTATTGGTTGAAAAAGTGGCGTAAGTTTTGCTGGCCAATCATAGAGCGAAGCAATTCAAACCCAAAGTAAACGAAGTTTACTTTCGATGCTCAATTGAAAACCGCGCTAACCACCAAGCGGATGAGGTAGGCTTAGCTACCTTATTACATTTTTGCTAACTTCGTTGTAAGTGTTCATCACCTTAATCTTATTTCGATCCAAAACAATTTCTCTGAGTTCTTGTAATCCTTCTAATCCTTCTACTTTGCTGATCTCATTTCCTACGGAGAACAACCAGCATAAGTACGCAGTTTGAATGAACAGCGAATGATTTTTGTAGCTTTGAAGCGACCGCATCAGTGAGTCTTCAGCAAGGCCTACCTTGAAGGAAAAGAGCTCGTAAATTAGTCAGTCTTGATAATTGTAGGGTAGCCATATTGGTTATGCCGTTGTATCTGTTGAAACAAAATAACGTCATGATTTCGAAGAAAATAAGTTAACCACCAATCGTTCCGTGAAACTTAAAATGAAAAGTTTGACAACACTGCCATTACGTTCTGTTTCCTTTCGCAAGAGTCCATCAAATAATCCCAGTAGTCGCAAACAGTGAATGGTGTTTATAATGAGAAAATACTGAGTAAGAATTAAAAAACTTCTTCGCCAATCGAAGCGCGACTGCCAACCACACGTTCAATCCAATGGCACGTGTATGGTTGGAGTCCTTCACTAGTTTTCTTAACTAGTAAACTAGAACTAATGACATTAAATACAAATTATTAGCAAGTGACGTTTCCAGCAGCTATTTCTAAAGGCGCCAGCAACAAACAGCACGAATAATAGCTTTGCCTTGGTTGTTTACCATTCACCAAAACAATTCGGAATTTGCGATAGGAATGTAAATGGGAAGCCTATTTTGGTCTTCCCAAACGGAAAATTTCAGGAGAAAAAACGGGATTTCTTGAAAGGTACTTCAAAATTCTCAAACGGAACTTCCAAACGGAAAATGTGCGTTCCATTTGCTTATTTCTACCAGTTCCAGGCCTTTCGCCTTGGATCGCTCTGTAAACCCGACCTTTGGGAATGTTTGTGTAAATGGAACACGTGCTTCTCATGGACATTTTCATTTGGGTTTTGATGCGTTCCATTTACTGCAACCGTCGACCAACCGGTTTTTCCGATTAAATGGTAAACAAGCCATACACGTCACAGTTTTTCACCTTACCCCAAGTGCAGAACCTCAAGGTTGAGGAGAACTGGAGTGAAGCTTTCTGGATTGGTAATTTCTGTAGCCACGGAAACATCGCCGCCTCGTTTTGGTGCATTGGCAGGTGATGTTGCTTTGGGCTTTGCAATCACGCATTCGATGTGATTATGATTCAGACACAAGACCTGGTGAGAAACCAGATAAATCAACAAACCCAATGAACAGGTTTTCACAAAACTTTGTTCAAAGCTATTGAAGGAAAGTCACGCAATAGCAACTGGAATAAAAGCTATGGAGGAGTTCCTTCCTTTGGCACTGTTCGTTTTTCAACATTTTTAGACTTTTTTATTTTTATTATACATAATGGGGTTAAAGGGATGATTTTTGCCAAGCGAGTTTTGTTTTTGATCAAAACCGTAATAAATGAAGAAAAACTATCAACAGCAATACTATTCCTTTTTCTTCAAATTTTTGACTTTTGAAAAATTTTAAGACATTTCGAGTCTAAGGCGTGAACGGATCAGATAATTTTCTTCTTAACCAAGTTTAATCAATTTCCCATCATTGCCAGCAGTATTTTGAGAGAATCGCAGGCAATTGACAATCATACCTTAAGATTCATAAGGTTCACCAAGCCACCAAACGAAGTTAATGAGTTATGTTCGAGATTCACGCTGAAAGAATGACATCGTGGAAGTTAGTAACAAGTGGGCGCCGTGAGAAGTACGAAAGGCTACTTAGCAACCTCTCCATCCGGCGAAACTTCAAAGACCTGGCGCCCGTTTCTCTAAATTAAATCCCCCACAACCATTTCCACACGGGGACCAAGAATTCTACAACTGTTTAATTTTTTATTGATTTAAGAATGATTAGAACTTCACATACGGAAACTTTGAACTAAAAATTACCACCAGTCAGAAGCAAGGACAAAATCAACGGCATGCAAACGAGTCCTAGTGGGTTATCGGGAATTTCCAGACATGGTTCTTTAGTGGTAGGATTGGTGGTAGGATTCTGCAACCTGGAAGCCACGCGAACCTTAACTCTTCTTGGCGCCTATCGACAATGTCATCGTCAAAGAAGCGAATTAAGTCGTTACCAAGACCTGACGCTCACCTATGACCGTGAATCAAGAAGAAAGAGTCTAGGAACTAGACTTGGGATTATCTACGAAAAAGTGACTTTCTTTTCCTGTCGATGTAGACGTTGATTTGTTGCACCCACATCCCTCTGTCTCAAGTCTGTCCATATTGTAGTCGCTTGTTTCGCGCACAGATTAGCCTTTTCAGTCATCTGCGGACTCACAATCCCTAAGTATGATGTGCTCACCTTCGTTTGCGAAACAACAAGAATGGAGATAAAAGCTCACCTTCGCAAGTTGATGAATGCGTCTTTGGTGCCAAGATCCACAGTTCTCAGTGAGCTGTGAGGCAAGTCAAGCTCCCTAACCTCCGCAAAGTTTGAATGGCCCAAGCGCTCCGCGATAAAATCTGGCGTCAGCCTGATAAGCAAAAGAAAAGACGGGGCAATAGCGGTGCTTAATTTTTATGATAATTCATTTATTAGGAGTAAGAAAAATACCGCAGAACATCAAAATGAACACTGAACACCTAACATTACGATCAGATGTCTAATTATTGAAACAAGAAACAAAATAAATACAACACACCTTCCTCCAAACGTATCCTTCGCTTGACTTCCTTCAGAATTTTCCTACGAAAAGAGAAATATATTTCT
>JAEMWC010000321.1:662500-720000 GCA_016490735.1 Pachyseris speciosa
CGTAGCTCCATTTTCTGTATATAAACCATACACAACCCACAATTCCTCGATTCGCTCCGACGAAGGGCTAACGCTCGAAACGTCAGCTAATCGAATCCCTGTACGGTGGTCAATTTACATTATCAACTCCGTTGATAAACCAAATTTTCGTGTCTCACTTCCCCACCGACGCAGCACCACAGTTTCTTTAGAAACTAATCCCCTTTAAACGAGTAAGGGCCTGGGAACGACTCCAAACTTCATTGAAATTAAATCGATTCTCACACGAAAGGGTATCTCAAAATAAGCAGTTTCAGCACGTTTGAGTATGTTTGGTTGAAAAGCCGCCAGATAACATGCATTTGAAACTTAAAAAAATCCCGTACAATTGTCTCTATTTCGGGCAGTGTGTCCCTCCAAACCATAGTCTAATTTTCAAAATTTTGAAACGCATTTTTATCAGCTCCAATTCAACCGAACAGCGTCAAAGTTGGTTAGGTGGCCATTTGTGAGATGCCCTCTCATGCAGTGGAAACAATTTTTTTCCAATCGATAAATTTTAAAACCTCGTTCCCAGGCCCTTAATCGTTTAGAAAATGGCCCATTAGAGAAGGACACACGATGCACCTTAGTCGGAGGCGATATTTCGCCGCGTATACCCTCGACAGTCAAATGTGAGTAATCTTGAATGACATATCATATTTACTTTGAGTGTCTTACCACAGCCAATCCGTCCAGCGCTTTGAGTGACGTCAAGTGATAAATGACGAACAAGCGGTAATTTTGACCAGCAGACGACAATGGATTTCCACAGAGGTCAAGGATGAGAAGATTGGGGATGGTCTAGGAGAAATTAAAGCTTTTAATGGCGAACTTGAACTTGCACATGTTGTTACAACAGTTTTCAATTGAGTATCGTTAAAACAAAACCAAAGCAATTTGTCCAGCAACAACAACAACAATAATAATAATAATAATAATAATAATAATAATAATAACAACTTTATTAAAGTCAAACTGAAAATCTTTGGAGCCGAGGACAAATTCTCTATTAATTGAGGAGACTAAATCAAATCAACTCTAAATCAAGTAGAATCAAATTAAATCAAATGTTGGTTTTTGGGGAGAGGAGGAAACCGGAGTACCCGGAAAGAAACCTCTCGGAGCAGAGTAGAGAAGCAACAAACTCAGCCCATTTGTGACGCCGAGTCCGGGAATCGGGTCCGGGACACATGGGTGGAAGGCGAGCGCTCTCACCAATGCGCCATCCCTGCTCCCTGCTCTGTGTTTAGATAATAGTTAGCTTTTACCATCATGCGTTAGTACATGGCCCAGAATTCTTGAGAATTCTAGGTGAATGAGACACTTAAAGGGACACTGACACGTGATTTGGATAAACCCAAAGGCATATTTACAATAACGGAACATTGCAGTTTCCTTACGAAGTACGTAATATGTGGTAAAGGATGAAACTTGAAAATGGTAGCCTAACTTTTTCAAGTTTTGTCATTGTGTCTTGGAAAAATCGCCATAAAATCTACCTCTTCGTGTTACATGGGTCACTCGTGTCATAGAAAAAGTACTTACTCACAATTTGAACAAACTTATAACGAGAATTCCCTTGACAGTAACCCTACAACTTTCTCTTCGAAGTTTGCAAAACATTTGAACTTGGACTGTTGTTACCTTGAGGTTGAAAATCTCCCTCATGTTGGACAGCTGGTTGTTGCCTATGTAGAGTTCCTGAAGGTTTTGATTATTCTGAGAGAAAACAAGAAATTCAGATTAGTGTTGTTACTTGTAAGCCCAGTAAATGGTTTTTTGAATCCTGCTTCAGTAACCAAATACATACTAGTTATGCAATGGTTTCGAGTGGTATACCGAGAAATATCCCACGAGTCACTTGTATTTTAATGGTTTACACACAACCCTTTATCAATTACTTTATACCACGCCATAGAAAATACATAGATCCGTAAAATCAATTCGGCATAAGCCCAGGGTATAATACGAAAGTTCACAGGCATACCGAGGCTTCCCTGCATTCCGATTCGCTATATCGTCGATGGCAAGGTATCAAACAACATAAAAGGCCCAGAAAGATTACGTTAAAAAGAGAAATGATCTTATACCAACCACATGCGACCGATAGCATTCGCGTTTTCTGAAACACCATGAATGTGGCAATTTCACAGTACAGTTTTGCTGAGAAAAACTAAGAGCAGAATCAAACTAAAGCTAAGAAGCCAAATACCTGCAGGCCGCGGAGGTAGGTGATAGCGTTGTTTTCTACTGATAGATATCTCAACTGGGGAAGTTTTTCCAGCACTCCAGTGTCGAGGGTGGTGAGATTGTTACCAGCTAAACTCAGCCATGTTAGCTTTGAGACTTTGCTGAGACCTATAAGGGAAAACGGATCCCATAAAATGCACTCCTTAAAAAATCAACAGAGCAGTTGAGGGCGATTGTTGTCAAACAACGCAAATAATATACAGCGATTTTCAATTGAGTGACGTAAAACCAAAACCAAAACCAAACCAATTACTCTAGCCAATCACAACAGGCGCAAACAGCGCAACGGGCCAATCAGAATACGAAGTTATTACATGCAGCCGGCGCCAAGCGCGGGAAAATGCGCGCGTGCAAGTCATGATTGGTTTGCTTTTGCTTCTCATTGGTTGAGAAAGTGGCGCGGGTTTTGTCAACCAATCACAGAGCGAAGCAAAGCAAACCCAAGGTAAACTATGATTACTTTCGACACTCAGTTGAAAACTTCTCTGATAAACAAATGAAAACGCCAAGCAAAAATAGACCAAGTTCCTTTCAGCTCTCACCTTCAAACTTGCTGATACAGTTGTTTTCAATTGACAGCTCCTCCAGTTGAATACAAGAATCAAGACACTAAAAAATCAATCAATCAATCAATCAATCAATCAATCAATCAATCAATCAATCAATCAATCGACCAATCAATCATTCAATCAACAATCAATCGACCAATCAATCAATCAGTCAGTTAACCAGTCAATCCATCGATCAATCAATCAACAGCTGATTATATCTGCAACAAAGACTTTTCCTTTAAGCGCATTCCGCTAACCTCTATCTTGGTGAGGTCGTTGTTGTTGAACGAAGCCCATCGCAGGTTCTCCAGCTGTTCCATGTTCGCCAATTTGCCCAGATGTTGGTTATCAAGGTTCACAGCTGTAACCTAACAAGAAAAGAGAAGATCGAATGCTACAAGAACTGATGATCAATTGACCATTTATAGAGCGCTTTTCAATTGAGTGTCTTAAACCCAAAACCAAAACCAAAGCCATTACTCTGACCAATCACAACAGACGCAAACATCACATGTAGCCGGCGCAAAGCGAGGGAAAATACGCGCGTGCAAGTCGCGATTGGTTTTCGTTTTGCTTCTCATTTGTTGAGAAAGTAGCGCGAGTTTTGCTGGCCAATCACAGAACGAAGTAATGCAAAACCAAAGCAATCGAAATTTACTTTCCATGCTCAACTGAAAACCGCTCTACAAAAATACCACTATATTGCAACCCAGTGAATGAGCGTGAAGTGAACATAAGGTCCCGAGAACGAATAGTATGTCAGCTACTAAACATGATTAGTCCCTCACACATCATGTATTCCGGCGATAAAAAGAAGAGAGTGAGAGGAGAAAGTCTGGACACTAGGGTAGGACTGCTTTTGGCTTGAAGCACTGAAAACGTGCAAAAAAAAAAACTGTTGAATCTACATTGGCGTTAAAAATGACGGGAACCAGTAAAGGTGGTAAGGATTGACCAAGATGTAATATATCAGAGGCAAGGAAGCGGATTTCATCAGATATCCGAACAATAAGTAATGAGTTGAAAAAACAAGGCACAGCCGAGTCTTTTTGACCGTCTACGAGGTGTCGCTCTAAAATTGACTGCAATCAAAACGTATGGTGATTGAAAGCAAGGTTGTGATTGGTTGATTTAACTACAAGTTTGAATGTGATTGGCTGATTTAAAATACTGCTTTGAATGTGATTGGTTTATTAAACTGTCCGATAACTATCCGATAACAACTTGGCAGGTGAATTAGTGGAAAATAGGATTTTTTTTAACTAATCACAATTGAGGAAATTGTAATTTTTATGATTAAATGATAATTAGGACCAAAACATCCTTCACGGTAGCGATTGCCTTTGTTTTCTCTTCATGAATTATTAGCTGTGGACGAAAATTCATTGCAAGATGGAAACGTGCAGAAATAAGGGATTGTACGGGTAATATTGGCTGATTCATACCCCCCTCCCCTCTTCTAGGTAACCACAGTTTTACAAAATCACGTGATCGATTTACCTTGATAAACCACTGGCTCTCATCATCCACCAGTTTCACTGGTTTATTCTGACTGTTCGCCAGGACGGTTTGTGCAGTGGGTACCAGGCTCAATGTGCGCGGTTTGCTCTGATCTGTACGCGCATGAGCAAGGATTGCGAATGATGACGGCCGTGATGCAGCCGCCATTTTTAAAGCTATCGTCATTTCCTCGTCAGTCACTTGAACACCATCAAGGCTCTCCAGGTTTTTAAGTCTTCCCAAGGCCCGCATGCGCAAAGTTTCAGGCTACAAAATGAACCAAGGAAAGTTACTCAAAGGCATTGCACTTTCGAGTTGAGGGCTGAAAGAGTTCTTGTGGAGGATACTATGAAATTGTCACCAATAACTCTATAACCATTCACTTCACACAAAAGGCAGATTTAGCGAAGACGCACAACTCAACGTCAAACGCGAAAGCGTGTGAATTGTACTGAACGCGACTTTCGGTGCTCAATTTGCCGTTCTGCTACAAGTTCTGCCATTGGTCAAGTCAGTTTTTAGATCTGCGCGCGCCGTCACTACTGTCGTCACGTTATCGTTGCTAAATCTAGCTAAAAGGCGATGTTACACGAGCAGATTTTTAATCCATGTTATAGGAGACAACTTTTAACGCAAATTTGTTGCAGCAATGGTAGGCAACAGATATCTCACACGAGACGATTTTTAACGCAACATTGTCCGCAACGTTTGAGCCCAGGTTCCTGCTCGACAAATATGATGGAGAATGAGTGTTCTGGTGCATTCTGGGACGACACCGCGTTAAAAATCAACGGCGGGGATGTTACACGCACCAACTCCAACAAAATAAGGGCAACAATGTTGCAGGTCCTACAACATGTTGCCGCAACTAAGCGTTGCGTTTAAAATCACCCTGTGTGCCATGTTACACGAGACAACTTTTAACGTAAGAATGTTACGTTAAAAAAATCGGTGTTAAAGATCGGCTTGTGTAACATCACCTTAAAGGCTCGATTTGAGAGACCGCTTTTTAGCCACCTCACAACAACTGTGTGGGTTGGAACGCGGGCGCACGAAACGGCTGGAATTCGAGCCTACTTAACATACTGAGTAAACAAAACTTCAGTCCTTTTTTATTGTTCTTTGTTTTAGAAAACACCTTTTAGTAAAATAAAACAACACACAACGTATATCAAAGAAAATGCAAAGACGGTCCGCAAATATGTTGTTCACGAGACTGCTGTCCTGATGCCAAACGATAACACATCAAAACTGCAGGAATTACATTCCATCTTTTCTCAATAGCTGTATAAACACGTATCAGATATTCTACGTAAAAAACAGCGAAAACAATGCAAGTAAAAAAAGCAGAGTTTCACTAATACTGCCCTTGGGTTGATGAAGAGAGAAGGAGAAAGTGGGAAAATGTATCCTTTCTTAGGACACGTCACAATGGCGGTTACTTTAGCAATCTTCACCTTTTGCCAAGGATTGCTGCGAGTGTCAAGGTACGTTAGCGTGATCACGTGTTTTCTTAGGATGCCCAGTTCCTCTCGGGTGTGACTAAGTTGATTCCAGCTCACATCTAAGTACTTTAAACGACTGCAGCCCTGCAAACACAAATGCACGTAATCTCAAAAAAGCTCCCAATCAAGCATGGATATGTAAGTCAACGCATTTTCAGCATGGAAATAGTTATGGTACTGTTACCTTTTATTATGATTTCCTCCGCCAATGGGCCCTTTGCCTGACCGTGTCACGCGACCTTGTCAATCATAAAAAAATGGTGGTACAAAATGGATGCCAGAAATGGAAAGAGCGCGATGAAATTAGTGAGGCTGTCAATTTTGAAGCCAGTGACATTTAGGTGAGAGATTTTATTGATTTTAATGCTCAAAAAATTTACTGAGACTTGCATGGAAAAAAGCTTCTGGATGACAAGCTTTGCCATCCAGTATACAATTATTTTAAATTCTTCAAAGATTCCTACCGCTCTAAAATCTCTCACCCAAACGTCATTGGCTTCAAAATTGGCAGTCTCACTCTTTCCATTTCGGGCATCTGTTTTGTACCACAAAAATTTTGTTATGATTGACACGTTACGTGACACGGTCATCCATAGCAGGGCTTATCAGGTTTCCCAAACAGTTTGCAATTACTCAAGTCCGAAACAAAAAAATAAAATAAATGAAACTACGACACTTTTATCGATAGTTCTAAGTTAAGACAAGAGTTTACCATACTCTTTATGAAGACGTACAATTAATACAGCAATATGCAACACAAGAATACAACGCGCCATTTCCAAAAGAAAATTATACAAACTTCAGTCCATCCAGGGTTGTAATTTTATTGAAACTGGCATCAAGATACTCCAGAAAAATCTGTAAGAAATAACAACAAACAAACTAGATTACTACTGCCTTATGCAAAACGAAACAGAAAAGGCAATAGTAGGTCGAAACACCCTTCTGAACGCCTAATTTGGTAAGTTAGTACATCACGTGATCCTACCATGTGACTTATTTCATCCAATCGCGTCAGTTCATTGAAGCTAACTGTCAGTGTCTTGAGCGCCGTCATACAAGTCAGGTGCTGCAGACGACTGAGCCCGTTTCCATGGAGATTTAAAACCTGAAGAAAAGAGAAAATTTTGATTTTGATCCGATAATATCCAGAGTGGCCGCTTCAGGCCCAGAAGAGTTGATTCTAGCCCTAGTGTTTCGAAAACCAGTAATTTTCTAAAATTGAAAAATTTCAAACATGACGTTGAGACGAACATCATGAACGCTCACCACGATGTGTTCCAGCGACTCTACTTTACATCTCTTGAGCAGCAGCTCCTCAGTGAGAGCAATTAACCTAGAAGAGTTAACAAAACTTTGTTACGCGTTTTACCGACAGTCCTCATTAAAACATAAGTTTTCAAGGCGTTCTTCCAAAACTCTGAAGGCGTGAGCAGAAATTATGCGTGCATTTGCAGAGTTGATAAATTCTGAACACTAAAACAACCTAGAAGAACCTTGAAGGAAAATGCATCATCTTGAGCTCGTTTTCCAGCCCATGTGTGGACAACGGTAAAAGACCTAAATCCGAAAAGACGAGGGTGAAAGCAAAACTTTTGCTTCGTTTGCGACAAAAGATGGCCCTTTATTGGAGGTAGAAGTTCAAGAAAAACTCCGCAATGACCAGTTTAACGATTGGTGAAATGCTTGTATTTTAGAGCGGTTTTCAATTGAGTGTCGAAAGTAATCCTCGTTTGCTTTGGTTTTGCTTTGCTTCGCTTCGCTCTGTGATTGGTTGGCAAAACTCGTGCCACTTTCTCAGCCAATGAGAAGCAAAACCAAAACCAATCGCGACTTGCACGCGCGCATTTTCCCGCGCTTTGTGCAGGTTACGTGTAATCGCTTCGAATTCTGATTGGCTTTTACACTGCTTCGGTCTGTTGTGATTGACTGGAGTTGATTGTTTTGGTTTTGGTTTTAAGAGACTCAATTGAAAAGCGCTCTATTTGGCAAACGGCTACCTTGGTCTTGCACTAACAACAGGCTCCATGTTCAGCACATCTTTATCTGGGATGACATCTTTCCCTTCTGCAGAATCGTCTCCGTAATAATAAATAAATGATGACTTGGGTTTCACCTGCAGACGGAAACCGTTCTTTTAATTATCATCGCAGTTCAGTGCGAAGCTGGAGAGCAGTTTCGAAAATATAGCTTGTAAAATTAGGATAAAGGTACGCTCATGACACCAGTACAGTGTTCTACCAACTCAGCTACGAAACCAAGTCAGTGGGAACCCGTCCCTTCAAGAAAAACAGTCAAAGTAAAATATATGACATCATATTCGTGATATATATGATGTCAGTATAAATCTACTGGTTTCTCTCAGAATGCCGTTCTCTGATTGGCTACGCTACTCTACGCTATCTATTCTGTGATCGATAGTGAGTAGCGGTTGTCAACAAAATGGCGACCGCTTCTTCTCGTTTTCGAAGTGTCTGTGAGGAGGATTTAGATAATTTACTTGTATTGTTTTGAACGAATAGTAGATTTATACTAAAACAATTACATTATTCGCTCTTGATTTCTATGCGTGACAGCTGATTGGGACTGCGCCTACGTCAGCTATCAAGCGATAGAAATCTCGAGCTCATAATCTAATTGTTAAATATAAAGAACTTCTTTGTGGGGACAAATTTTCCCAAACATCGATTGATCAAAAAGAATATTCTACTGACAAGAAGAGTGTTGCGCTCAGTTTCACATGACGTCAAGAACATTACTTGAATAAATTACCTTGGTTATGTATTCAAAGTCTACCACGTATTCAGGCAGTACCATCTCGTGATCAAACACGTACCACGCACACTGCCGCGGGCTACACTCGCAATTCGTGTCTAAGGCTGATCGCTTCACTGTCGCCCCAGGTCTACTCGGACAATTCTCGTGTTTTCGAAGTCTAAAAACTGAATCTGCTCCGCGATGCGCCGATCTTGCGATTCTAACAACGAAACAAATTGCAGTTAGCAGATTGCTACTGCTACCGTTTTTATAACTTTTACCATTTAGGTTAGTTTCTATTTTTAGCTTTATTGTGTTTTTATTAACTTATTTATTATTTAGACAGGGCCCACATTGATAGCAGTTGTACAACTGAAGTGGTTACCCTGTATAAATATTTCAATTATTATTATTATTATTATTATTATTATTATTATTGCGCTGAGCAACTGGTCAAAGGAGGCAATACACGGCAAAGTAAGAAAAGGATGCCGTGCCTTGTCGTATCAACGCATAATAAATTCCTTCACACGGTTTCCGCGGTGTTTGCGTATTTTCTTCGCTTCTGTAATACAACCATTTTCTTAATTTTCCCTGAGGGATAGTAGGGCAAACGAAGCACGCTAGCGCACTCGGAAAACGCCTGCCACTACACGCTACGTGATCGGCGATTTTTGCACTCTATTGATTGGTGTTCCGCTGAAATATCCTAGAGAGGAATTAGGGACAAATCCCGCGTTTTTGTGCGCCTCACACACCGATTACTTGCTTTACACCGGTTACGTCTTTTCTTGCGTGTGCCACAACGCTTTCCCACGTTTTACACCGTTAACAAATTTTCCTACGCTTTAAACATGTTATACATTTTCTTGCGTTTCACAACTGTTTAAAGTTTCCTTGCGCGTTATATTTGTTCCATGTTTTCCCGCGCCTTACGCGGGTTACAATCACACAATTTCCCCGCGACAGACAGGCGTTAAAAAGTTTTCCTGCGTTTTACACCGGTTTTGTGTTTCCCGCCCTTCACACCAGTTACATCTTTTCCCGCGCTTGACACCGGTTTCATGCTTTCCCGCGCTTCACACCGGTTACACGTTGAGTTCTGATTGGTGTAATGCATTGCTTTCCATTTGTCGTGACTCACTACTTGGACTCTATTAAAAGCCTTCCATTAAATCCATGATCCTCTTGAAAAATGCACCATGCGCTGTTTGGAGAATGTTACTGCGTATACATTTTAAAATTTAATTAAGCTTACAACAAACGAAAAATCCCACATTCTCCTGCAAGCTTCATTACTTCACTTACTTGTTCCCATTATTAACAGCTACCACGTTTCCAACAAAGACTTTGGCTACAATCAGTTGACCTAAAGGGAACAAAACAAACCGTGAATAGTCAGCCTACTTAGATCATGGAGCTGTTAGCGCTGTGGCAAAAGTTCGGTCGGTTGGCCACGTGAATGCATGAAGAAGATTTGAGAGGATACGAGATGAATTTGCACAAAACATCTCGCGCGGTACCACAAGTCATAATCGTAGCTCTCCCGAATCTTTGCCTTCGTACGCGCCAAAAACTTGCTCCGAGGGCAGTGAACAGTATGATTAAAGAATGAATATGTGAATGATCATCGCAGTTATGAACACTGCCTAAGCAGTAGTGAAAATAAAGCCTGAAAAAAAAAATTCAGGTTTGTACGGGAGTCGAACCGATGACTTCTGCGATGAAAAAAAGCACTGCACCGGTATCGCAGAGGTTCGACTCCCGTACAAGCCTGATTTTTTTTTTTCAGGCTTTATTTTCACTACTGCTCAAGTAGTGTTGAGAACTGCTATGATCATTCACATATTCAAAATTGTCAGAGCTAATTGTCGATCCCGAAGAAAAGTTCAGTTCTTCTCAAAAGCTGATCGAATTATAAACCGAATGAATATCGGGAGAAAAATAAACGCAAACGGCACGTAACTTCTAAACTTTAGGGAATACTCCTCTCTTCCTCCGCTTCTCAGCCCAAACCCTTCACTAAGGTAAAGTCAGAAGGCTGCTGTGTTACCTTGGCCAGGATTATGTTTTAGTTTTTGACTGTGTATTCTCTGTTTATCAGTAAATACCTTTCAGGTGACCCAGATATTCAACAGTTAACAGATTATTTTCCGCTGACTTTTTAAAATCCTCACCATGCCTAAACGGGCACCGATCAGTGCTTCCCCTCTGCTTAGCTTTTGCTCTGAGATAATTCACTCTCGGCCCGTCACTGACGCTTACACTGTTTGCCAACGGAACGCCGCCATCTTCTTTCAAGCTCTAAAGGGAAATCACGATTAAAAAACATACAAAACTATAATTTCAACTTCGTATATTGCACAATGGAATTTGCCCAGTCGAGGACCATTTACGTAGAACATGAAAATGATTGAATTAACGCTAACAGTTGTTTGCAGCATTTTTCTTTTTCGCACAGAGAAACTTTGCAACTTACCTCATAAACAGCCGCTGGTCTGAATCCGTCCTCTAAGACTCTGATTGGTTCACTGCTGCCATTCAGTAGAGACGGATCCCACATAAAAAATAAATACTCTAACAGCCGTTTGTATGACCTCCCTCTACCGATCAGAAAAAATACACATTCAAATTAATTTTGAAGACGACACAAAGTGTTTTACACTTTCATAACAACTGATTGAGTTAAGCTTGTCTCTTAAATTCAATAGTCATAGATTTTAACTTTATTCGTGCATAATTATTTGTATATAAACAGATGCTTTGTAATAGTAATTTTATAGACTTCATTTTCACACACGTTTTAACGAGTTTTTATCACTCCTAGATGTGGGGTGGGTAAATATAGTATTGTATTGCATTACATTGCATGGCATCCCATTGTATTGTATTGTATTGATTGCCCACGTTTTGTATTATACAAGTACAACTTGTTTCAATAACTATGTTTTTCATTTTATTGAAAATAAAACTTTTCCCTGCAGTCTGCGTGGCAGGCGTAAACGGGGAAGGGGATAGGGAGCGACAAAATGGGATGAAAATGGGGGGGGGGGGGGGGGGGCATTTTTCCGCACATGTTCCCATCCTCTATCCCCCTCCCCGTCTACGCCTGCCACTTTGGCTAAATTCCCTGCCAACTGCCGACCGATTAGCTCGGTTGATAGAGCTCTGGAGCTCTGGGCTGCTGAGTGGAGGGTCGCTGGTTCCATTCCCAGACCGGACCACAAACCAGGGTCTTTTAAAATAGCTCGTAAGATCATGCTGGCTGCGTACTCAGAGTTCAGATCGCGACCGTGCTTAATTAAATAAAGTTATCAATCAATCAATCAATCAATCAAAAACACCGTTGAACTCTTCTGATCTCAAAAATTCAAACTTGGCGGCGATTCCAAAAAAATTCACCCCCCCCCCCCTCAAGGAGAATCCTAGGGGGGATGGGGTGGGAGGGGGTTCTGGCGAGTTGTTGTTGTTGTTGTTTTTTTTTTCTTGAAAAAACAAGGCGAGGTCTTAGCAAGCTACACGTACTTGGTTAAATCAGTGATATCATCCCGTTCCAGAATCTGATCAAGTTTGTCGTCAAAGCGTGTTCTCAAGATTCTGTTGTGCACTCTTGTGATTCGGTGAATTTTAATTCCAGAAATTCCCGCACCCTACAAAGGAGACAAAATAACGAAAGATATGATGGGGTGTTGTCTGTACAGAGTCAAGTAAGGAAACAGACATCCTGCCGTACAAGCATCCGTCTTTCCCTCTAAAAGGGCTGAAAGACAAGAGAAGGGCATCTCAACTTCAAGCGTTTTACACCCTTCATTACTAGTCCCAGTTGCCTGCCTTTTTTGTGTACCCAAGCTATTAACAAATTGACACTTTCTGTCTCTCCGTCCGCCGTTTTACTGGCCATGTAAACTTCGTGAAAACAAGGAATTGAATTTCTCATTTCAAATTTTCAGGCCAGTAAATTATTTCCAAAAGATCCCTCAGCTGGGTGGTACAGTAACCAGTATAACAAACTACCCCCTTCCCTGCGCCCTCTAGAAGCCCCCCTCCTTTTCTAGACAAGTATCTTGTCATGACAACCCCCTTGGGTTCCTTTGACACCTACCAAATAGTCTCCCACACAGAATCTTGACAACACCAGATCATGACAAGATTTATACCAGGGATCGGTAAGCTTGCCGTCCTCAAAGCGCACATTTCCTCCCGTCTCCAGCTCCAGCAGCAGCCGCTGAACTGTCATCTCTGAGACGCTGTTGACCTGCTCACAGCTCTCTTCATGGCACTGATCAATCCTAACAAAATGGTGATTGGAATCTAATTTCTCCATAATTTACTTAGCTCTTTCTTTGCCAGCTTTCTTGATCTACATAGCATTACAAAGGACTGTCTGGATATCATGGCACACTATGCTGAATTTGATTCAAACATTCTATACACATCCTACGGACGATCATTGAAAATTTGGAGCATGTTCTGTTGGGTATATTCTTGACCAGTGATTCCTACTCCAGTACAGGAATAACAGAATTTATTATATGACTGGCTTTTTCAGCGGTCAAGATGAATCAATTCTCCTGCTGTGATTGGCTACCCGCAAGGTCAAGATGGAGCTATCTCGGGATAGCCCGTTCGTCCCGCCTTTTACTGTCTTTTAATAGCGTCCTTTGAATCACATAATAAATCCTTTACTGACCAAGCTTGTTCGGTCAAGATGGCGGGATATTGGCCTCGTTCTTTTTTATCGTGTTTCTCCGTCCATAAACACGCAAAAAAAAAAAGAACTTGGCCAATATACCGCCATCTTGACCTCACGCTTGACCAATAACCCATGTATATGGTTCATGTTTTTGTTTTAAGTGCACCAGTAACACCAAAATATTTTTTTTTCGCTAAAATAAATCTTTACACCTGTTTGAAATGCACTGCGTCCTTTTTACCAAAGCTTGACAAGTTGTCTTAAGACTTTTCATAGGCAATAAAAGTGACAAAATCTGGCCATTGTCTGTCCCACGACTGAGCTAGTGAGGTTTGTGACGTCAAATCGAGAATAGACCCATGCCCCTTCTGACTCGGTCGTGTACCAAATGATGCTTAGTTTATCGTAAGTTTTGAAGCATATAAAATATAAAAATTTGGCAAAAAAGGGAAAAAATAGGCGCAATTCATTTCGAACAGGTGCAAAGATGTATTGTAGCGAAAAACTATTTTGGGATTAGGTGCACTTTAAGCATTTTTTAGTTGTTGGATCTTACCATCTGACTGCTCCTAAATGTCTTTCAAGAAACTATATTACTTGAGTTTACTGATTTCCAGTATTTCCAGGACCTCCTAGAACATTTTGAAGGACTTTCCAGTCTGAAAAATGTTAGACTAAAATTCAAGTACTTTCCGGGATGTCCACGAGGCGTATCAACCCTGGGATGAAACTTACTCTTCACACTGTTTCTGCAGTTTGGCTATCCTCTTCAGCAGTGCTTCTTTTTTCTTCAGTAATCTCTGTGAGTAAATCGTCGCATTAGCTGCTACATTTGCTGAATCCTCTTGGTTACTGTCCTTCTTTTCTTCACTGCCTGTAGTGGAACTGATGGGACTCTTGTTCTCCTTGAATGAAGGTCCATCATTTTCTTCCTCTACTTCTCTGTCAATCTGCAAAAAGAAAGGATTGACATTTCTGTTGTACTAATCCAAGGAAGTTTTCAGTTATTTATCAAGGTCCTTTTCCTTTAATAGACTGAACTCTGATATCTGCATTGCTCCCTTGTTGTGCTCCTTCCAATCTAATCTTAAAAAATATCTTCTATCTAATGTTATTGATTCCCTTTCACTAAAGTAATAATAATAATTATCATTTTGTTTAAGTAATTTTAGTCTTAATATAGTTTATTATTTGCGTACCACTCCACATAATTTAATCTTCTTATTTCCTTTGTGACTAGGGAGCTAAGGTTATATAAGCCTCTTGGCTTCTTCTGGTCTCCCATGCTAGTTACTATTACTGTATTTAATTGTTTATGTAGTTTAATTGGCTAAACAAATGAACTGAACTGAACTGAATCAATGGAATGTAACAGAAAGTGAGCTAAGCCAAGCAGCCAGCTGTGGTCATGGCTATTTAGACTGCGAGTAGTCTCTAATCTCGGTGATAGATTGTGGGGCGGGCAAAAGACACGCGCGTACGTGTTCATGAAGTTGTGAGGAGATGTGACACGAAGGGAGCACCAACTTCGCGCATGCGCGTGTCTTTCACCTGCCCCACAATCCATCGCCGAAATTAGAGACTACTTGCAGTCTAGTGGCTATTAATCCTAACTAGCAAGTTGATAAATGATCATTGAATAGGAAGTTCAGTGAAGCTTACAAGGTATTACCATAGCATGAAATTTTTGTCCATATTTCTAACTTTTGCTTAAGTTTTGCTGGTTTCTTCACAAATTGCCAAAATAAGAAGTTATGGCAAAAAAACAATCTATTGAAATTCCGCAAACAGTTCTCTCCAACACTGCTCTGGACAGTTTTACTATTCCTTTATTTATTTATCTATTTATTTACCGGTATCTATTTGTTCTGTAATTAAGTTACAAATTAACGCAATTATTGAGTGTATCTCCTTCATTAAACAAGAATATGGCAGTCAAATGAACTTATCAAACAAGACATTGTGAACAAAACTCATCCACTTCTCATCATTTTAGCCTCTAATGTTGAGTCTCTTTCAAAAGCCTTTAAACTTTTTTCAACCTGCTGACAATGCTGGGTATTGTGAAAATTTAGTTCCCAGCCAAAAATATCATTTTCTCCAAATGAAAAGATTTGGCTCCCAAAAAACAAAAACAAAAAAAATCATCAATACAATAAAACTACCCAAAACTTTCATGCCAAACAGTAACTTTAACTAACGTAATTAAAAGTGTGCTGGAGTGGTGGAAATACAGGTTAAATTTGATCTCAGGTTATTTTTATTTAACGTAGATCAAAATGAAATTCCTGTGTCTCCTTACTTTAACATTATTATTCATGAGAAGACAAAGGAATTTCATTTTGACCTAAGTTAAATAAAAAATAACCTGAGATCAAAATTACTTTAACCTGTAACAGATACATACATCTTTTACAGCTGAGTACAGTTTTTGTATCCTGTTTTTAGGTTCAGCCTGAAGAACGGCTTTTTCCGTCTCCAGTCTGAACAGCAGGTCAGCTTTGTTCCTCTGAAGTGTTTTCACTCGCATGTTGTAGTACATCTTTTTCTTTACTACAGTGGTCTAAAATAGGAACAAAGTACATGTTACATTAACAGGGAGCTTAAGCAACGAGAATGACGACGGCAACGAGAACGTCACAAAAAAATATGCCTGGCGCCTACAAATCGCCTGCACGTGTATTTTACATCTTAGTACATTTCGTTGCCGTCCTCTGCAAAATGACAACGTTGTTGTTCATAGCAATTTAGTCCCTGGACATTTTGTCAGCATTTTTTTTAAGTTAAACAACTTTGAATAATCATGAAATTGTTACAAAAACAAGAAGTTAGATTTCGAAATGGCGTTTTCGTCGCTGTCGTCGTCATCTTTGCTTAAGCTCCCTAATATAATACAGTGTATGCTGTCATTAGTAACAAGCAACCAGCTAACCCTTTAAGGTAATTCCTCACAATTGCCCATAATTCATGGTGTCATTTTGTGCACGCTCATGCATGCAGACACTAGAACCATAATTTGTCTTGACAATGAGCTTTGTCAACCAAAAATTTCCCTTTGTTGTCGTGTTGCAGAGATTAGCCAGCATGGTGACCTACATGTATACATTTTTGTTGCATAATTTTGGTGTACAAATTATCCTATTTAAGTTAAAAAATTCAAAAAAATTGTTCAGAAGGGAAAAAAGACATAGCTGAAAGCATGCACAAAACCGTTACTAGAGGATGCAAATTATGACCTTAAAAACTAAGACTTGATGGACGTTTTGATACCATATTATTTGAAATTGTGTGAATTTGCCATAAATTTATATTTATTACATTATTCCGTATGCTCGAGACTTTCTACCTATCAAATTTGTTACAAGTACACGTATTACACTGTACTTCAATAAACGTTTCTTCCAGCTACCGCAAAATGTAACATGAGTCAATGAAATGGTGCACATGATTAGTACCAGTTAAGGTATAAATGGGGTAAGTTTGGCCCATTATGCCTCTTTTGCGAGCATGGTGACCTATCTTTTTTATTGTATTTTTCAAAACAGTGCTTGGTAGGGAACATTCAGGGCAAGTTTCAAACACATCATTCGACATCCTTTATTTCTGAGGAATCACCTTGAAACCTCAAATCAACTTACATATTCTCCACACTGTCCTCTCATCATCATTATCATCCAGGGCTGGTAGCTGGCCAAAATAGCTGCCTACTTACTTTCATCTCAATTCGCTGTTAATATTTGGACAAAAATTGAAAACTTTGAGAAGCTCAAGAAAAAAGTATGTGTAATAAATCCTCTTCAGTTTTCCAAAGCGAAGTAAAGATGCATTTCAACTGTTTTTAATCTGTTTACCTATCCCCTACAAGCAATTGATTTGAATGTAGGCTCATATAATGCCTAGGACATTTTCACTGCACTCTCATAGAACACACTGGATCTCAGGCTTCTGCAGTTGCCAAAATGGCATCCACCCCAAAAACACCAAGGCAGACTTTCCCTCTTACTTTTCACATAGATTTCAAGAGTCTTGGATAAAAAACCTCAGAATGGCAATAAAATCCAAAATGTAGCCTTAATTTTCCCTGTTTTCTTAGGTCCAAAATAGCATTTCCAAGCACCTGAATTTCAAATTTTTTTGGTGGGGGGAGCATGCCCCCAGATCCCCCTAGTAAGCTCGAACCTTTGGCACTTACATTTCAGCCGCCGTCTACTTTCTGAATTTCAGATGCCTACTTCAAAACTTTTTGACAGCCCTGTCATTATCATCATCATTATCACACTGTACTTCTTCTCCAAGGGCCGAGTCCAAACCTTGAACCTAGGGTACTTGAGGGTTGCTTTGTCTTTGCTCTCACTTGATGGATAGAACCTTCCATAGAATACATGTATGTGCCAATCCCAGCAATGCTGTCTTTTGAATTTCACAGAGGTTGATGTTTCCTGGAATTTCTCTGATGAACTTCTCTGAGCCCTTCTTAATTACTCCTAATGCACCTATGACCACTGGAATTATTTCTGTCTTATTATTATTATTATTATTATTATTATTATTATTTTACCTCAGCTAATTCTTTAAGAGTTTTGTTGTCCACACTGTACGAGTCGACCCTCCGCAGATGGGGAAGGTGATACAGGAGATGAGTAGCATAGTTGCAAAGTAAGGCCACTGGGTTTGGTCCATATACTGGATCTTTGAGGCTGAGTGACTCCAGACATGGCAACTGCGACAAGTGCGTGAGATCCTGTAATCACAAAACAGAGTCTTACATACTGTACATGCATGTTAGAGGAAAGTTCAAGTCAAGATTCCAACCTTCAATGATGCAATGCGATTTGCTGAGAGATCCAGAGTTTTCAGATTTATATTGCCATTGAGTGAATGTCCTGTCCAAAATAAATAATTCACAAACTGTTAATAGCATGCAGTTCCACGTGTTTTCAAAACTTAAAGTGCCTATGAAGTAAAAAATTTCTTGTTCTAATGTGATAGTTTATCTTTTTCTAATTCTTAACATATAGGATTCAGGGAGTAAAACATTCACAACGTGGAATAAGTCGAACCAAAAGTTTTAAATTTGGCGCCAAAATGTGCTTCCATCTTGTGCATGGCCAAGTGATCATATTACAAAGCTGTGACGTAAATGCTTCAGAAGACAAAAGTGTCTTCAGTTGGCATTTCCTACATCATCACCATTGTTCTGAGCAAAGATTTGTTCCCAGTCCACAGGACATGATTTAGTGAATTTTGAGGTTCTTTGGAGGCAAAAAAATTCATCTTCAGTTGATTTTGTCAAATTTTTTTGTCATTTCGTAATCATGACACAACAAGCTTCAAAAATTTGAAAAATAAATTTTTACTTCATAGGCACTTTAAAAAGTGCCGTCATCTAGAAATTGGTTCAATTATCCTGCACAAGCCTGAATTTTTTTCACGCTTTCTTTTCACTACTGCTCTAGCAGTGTTTGCAACTGTGACAATTGTGTATATCTTCATTTAGTTAATCCGCAGTTCAATATTAATGATCTCTATATATTCATATTCTTGTACTTTATAACTCACAGGTTTATTATTTATTGGAACAAAATGACCAGCTCCCAGTTGGCTCATTAGCTCAGTTGGTAGAGCACTGCATCGGTATCACACAGGTTGTGGAGGGTTTGACTCCCGTACAAGCCTGAATTTTATTCAGGCTTTCTTTTGCTACTGCTTTAGTAGCACTTATAACTGTGACGATAGTTCACATCTACATTTATCCATAAATTGCATAGCCCACTTGATACTGTTAAATTGCATTAAGTACTACTCATCACGGTGAAAAAAATAGTCTGGACAATTAAAAGCAGTTCAACTTAATTTACCTATTTGTGCTATTCTATTTCCTGCCAAGTTCAGATCAAGAAGATAAAGCAGCCCCTCCAGTCCCTGTATATATGAAAAGAAATTAAAATTCACAGTATATAATTTATGGATGAATCTTTCACCAGATGGACAGATGACAAAACTCAGGGGCACCCAACGACAAGTTTTGGTAGATATCTGTTCAGTCGAGGGTAGTTCGCCTAAGGCTTTCGGCGTCGATTAAAGAATGCACTGGATTTTCGTAAGTAAAACGTGGCCTAAAAGATTCGTAATGTGGAAATCATAACCCCTGAGGTTTTCGGAAAGGTCGTTATTGCTGTTTTTGGCAGTAAAAAACGTCAGCTAGCATTTTCGGAAAGAAAAAAATGTTCCCTAGACATTTCATTTCAGCTAGTATTTTCTCAAAGAAAAATTTTGTTCCCTAAAATTTTCGGGCAATTAACATTTCAGCTAGGGAATCCGAACAGATCAAAGTTTTCTAGCTAACCAAAACATCACTATAAACAGACTTCAAACACCATAACGTACTTAAAAATGCCTTTCTACAGCTTTTGGCTGGTTTGGCTCGTTGGGTCATGCCCCTGAAAACTGAGTCATGCCTTCATTTAACAATTAAACTGAAAAGGACTTCAAGATCACTTGTAGTCAAGATAATTAATGGAGTGCTTTAATAAGTGCAGTCCATTGCACCTTCTGGCTCTGATATCAAATCAATCTAATCTCCTTGACTGTCCTCTATATATTTTGGCAAATTATAATTGGGAGAACCTGTTTAATCATTACGATGCCTTTTAAAGGGAACCTCCACTCTTACAAAAAATTCACGCTAAATTGTTGGAAATTATTACTAGCTTCCAAATTTTGTTTGAAACGTGGAATATATAACAGTTTTTTGCTTTCAAATTTCCCAGAAGCAACCATTTTGGATTTGATGATGTGTAAAGGTTGCAGCTATTGTCAGGAAGCAAATGAAGCAGAAAATCCTTTGTGTTAAGCAATAGGGCAACCATTACACGTCATCAAATCCAAAATGGCTGAGACCGGGAAATTTAAAAGTGAAATAGGCGATGATGACATCCATTTTTTGTACACTTAAAAATATCCACATTTTAAAATAAAATTTGAAATATAGTTATTATAGCCTACAACTTAGTGTCAGTTTGTTGTAAGACTCAGTGGAGATTCCCTTGAAGGGAGCATTTCTTTTATTCTCTAATAACCAGCGTGTTTTATCTGTAAGAGCTAAGGAGATCTACTGTACCATATTCATGCTGTTCATGTTGGGACTCAAAACAAATCCTGGCAATGTTTTAAATTTAAATTTGCTTTCAGGCCTTACCTCTATTTCACTAATCCTGTTGTTGTTTAGCCACAACACACTGAGCTGTTCCAGGTGCGAGATATTCTCTATTTTAGAAATCTTGTTGTCATACAAGAACAATTTTCTCAGTTGCATACACCCAGCAAGACCTGAAATTTTCTGTTGGGAAAATAAAACTATTGAAATAGGAAAAATTAAATTATTTCGTGTTTATTGGATGAAACTGCTTAAAAATTCCATCCAGCAGGAGAGAAACCTGATGTTGACTCTTGACTCGACAGGACAGCTGCTATGCCCTTAAATCAGTCAACCATGTTGCTGTCAGTGCCCTCCCTTTAATATTACAAAAGTCTTTATTTTATTTATTTGTAGATTTCTTGTGATGGGTGAAATTCTCTTGATCACAGGTAACAACTACAGTTTGTTTTTTTTCAGCAAGAAAAAAGGGTTGTCAGGAAGTAAAAGAGACATGAACCAGGAGAAACAATGATTGAATGAAGTTCACATCTCCTTGTGCACCCTATTACAGTATGTACACCTGAGCCCCAGCTCACCATCTCACTTCACTCCCAGTTGCAAAATTTCCACCTATTGACAATCAGGTCCTGGCAGTATGGAGAAAGCTAGCCTGCATCGCAGGCGCTAGAAAGGGGAAGGAGAAGGGAAAGTGGGCGGGCGCGTGTAACAAGGGGAGAGAGTGCAGAATGCGGCAGGAGGGAGGGAAAAGGTCAAGCACCTGCAGCAATGCTATAATTGTTATTTCCATTCCACCCCCTGTTTAATATGCAAATTAAAGACTCACATCTGCAAAACATCTCACTAAATGGCGAAGCAAATAAAAGTGCACCAAACCGGTAACGAAAAACAACCAAAGGAGCAGGAGTCCTATTTGACTGTATTTCCAGTTACAATAATTTTGCAGAACGAGTCGATCTTGTTGATTTGAATCATAGTACATGATTCATGCTATACATGCTATACTGCTGTTCAAAGCTTTTTACTGGAAGATGAGACTTTTCCCGAGAACTGCCATGAAGTCTTTCCTTTCCAGGATCTGCTTCAGTGCCTTTTCTGCTGTTATTTCAGGTTAAATTTGAGGCTGTTACTTTCCAAGTTCAACAATGTTTTCTTTATAAAACAATGCATGCGTCCTGCTTCTATATCATCAGGCCATGTTCTTTTTAATTTGAGAATAACAAATCAAGTTACTCGGGATGTTCTGGTATCAGTGTTGGCCAATCAGAACACCAGATTAAGTCTGTGATTGACATATATAATTAATTCTGACCAATGGAGATATTTTTGTCCCAAAACGGGACAAAAAATACGAAACAAACAATGGCATTGCTGCAGGCGCTTCCTTTCCCTTTCTCTCATAAATAGAACGTACATGTATGTAGTGTAACTTAACTGAATATTTAATGTCTTATGCTGCCATTTACTTGGCCATGGCGGTGTCCAACCAGAAAGCTTTCGCTACTTTGGGCACCGCTCACATATTAATTTATTTCTTAATGGCTTCATATTATTTTATGCTTTATTATTGTCACTTCTGTAACTTATAAATTGTATTTAAATGCCCTTTATAGTGTAAATAAAATTAATATCCGATTGTCCGATTGTCTCTCGCAGTCCTCTCGCTTTGCGTGTGGACATGTTTTCCCCTCCCCTTCCCGCCCCTTCCCCTTTCTAGCACCTGCCATGCAGGCTAGCAGGACGTTTGTAACCTAGTTTAATGGCCTAAACACCCACGAGTCCCCTGTTAAGCTCAGTGGTTAAGAGCATCCGGACTAGTAATCAGGAGGTCATAGGTTTGACTGTACTCCTGTTGGGAGAGCTCAGAAACTTTTATTCCGAGCATACGTGTGACAGTATGAAAAATTATATCTTTCAAATATTTTTATTGACTAAGGTAAACTGGCAGTTAGGTACTGCTCTCAAGTGATAGCATCATTAAGTAAATCCAAATGAAATAATAATTCGCCTCAATTTCACATTAACCCATTGGCACCCGTGCCGGCCAAAACCGGCCGTAAAAAACTCCCATGCTTCAAAACATTGCAACTTTTTCAATCACACGAATATTGCCTTAACTATTAGTTGTGAGCACGAAATGGAATGCCCTTTAAATTTGGATATCCAAGAAATGCAAGAAACGTAGCGATTTTTACCAAATATGGCCTTTTGAGTTTGGACAAGAACGAAACTGGCCGTTTTTAACGTCAAAGAGAAACAACAAAAATGCCCCTTTTTGCCTTCATGTTTTTTAGGGAAATCATCGTCGAAAAACCAAAATTCAACCATCATAACAAAATTCAGTCCTTTTTCTAGCTTAGAAATGACTTTTTTTGTTCATATTCTTCTCCCGAGCGTAGATACAGCCTTTTGTTCCAGTGCATTCGAGCCTTCCCGACATTTTCAACATCTTCAGCGCATTGCATGCTGGGAACTAACGAGAATTTTTGACAGCACCCGTTCCTTCCCCCAATTCTTTCACATATAAACTAAGTCTACAGCCACTCCGACCTACCGCCAAAATTTCCTGCTCGTGGTCATCTTCAGTACACAGAAATTCCAAAATATGTGGCGGTAGGTCGAGAAATTCATCAATAGTCGAGTCCAAAGGTACTAAGTGTTCGACCGGCCAAATTCCCAGTTCGTCGAGTAACAAGCCAAATTCAACAACAAAGTACATCACCTTGCTCGATTCTTTGAGAAAGTGGACTCTTAGCTACCATCACGCTTAATGATGCTCATCAGGCAGCCGCTAAAGATGAAAAATGGCTGTAAATTTAGCAGAAATCGCAAGTAAACCGAACTTGGGCCATTGTCGTCGCTCACGGATAAAAAATAGCTACGTCAAAATGACGTTTTCAGAAACCTTGAGCCTCCGGTGGCTTAGGACAGCACCACTTTTCCCTGGTAGGTCAAATAAAAGGTCACGAATTGCTATTCATCGTTTATAGGTGGAAAATCACTCCGAAAATGTAAAAACCGCCGGTAGTCAATGGGTTAAGTACCAACAACAAAACCGTCAGTGAGTACAATCTGGTTCATAAAAGAAAGAAAAACTGTCAGCACAAAAACATGAACACTATTCAAACGCTCAATTTCCTCAACTGAGGAAGTCAAAAACAAACTGTTGATCTGGGTGTGATAATTTGATCTTGAAATTCAACTTGAACAGCGCAAGTTACGTACGACTGCTAAGCTTGTTCTTTTGCTAGAAAATCTTTTTTGGGTTATTATCTCTTGTTGTCTTTATATTTAACACAAAATAGAAATATATATGTTCTGATCATAATTTAACTACATGTATATGCATTCGTCTGTTACAACGATTTCTGGCCTTGTGGGTCTGACTTGAGAGACATGCCTACAGTGCCTCTTCCGGTCAGTGGCAGTGGGATTAATTCTGCCAATATTAGCCACTAACTCTTTATCTGCCACACTTGTTTTGAAAAAAATTGCATTTCCTGGCAAAGAAGACTTCAAATGGCGTTTTGTGACTTAAAACCTACTTTGGGTCAAATTGTACACTACACTTTTACACTTAATACACTTTATTATTTTCAAGATGGCCATGCCTGCACCTAGCAGAGGCTAATCTAGGTGGGTCATGCCTTAATAGCACAATTAGAATAAAGACTTACAACAGAAATTAACAAAGAAAGGAGAAGGGAGAAAGACGGTAATAAATAAAGACAAGAAAGCCATTACATTGACCTCATCTGAAACATAAAACACATGTACAACTATTACGTATGTTAATTGGGAATGGACAGATCAGATTTACATTAAGAGAAATATTATAGGACTTTTTGTACGATCTCATCTATATAAGAGTCTTGTAAATCTAACTTGTTAAAAAAATTGCCTTGATCTTTCTTTTCTCATAAGAATCCTTTTAATATAAACATCTGAGCATATGACTGAGGTTGGCCAAAAATTTTAGAATGCGCTAAGAACATACTCAGGCTGAAATTTAAGGAACGCTTATTTTGTACTCTTACTTTTTATATTTTAAAATGAGGCCAATAAAGATAAAAATAGTTTAGTATGAGTACATTTACAGCCAATTACGTAGCGTGACCTGAATAACATGGTTCTTTTGCTCTTTTTCCGTTTCAAAATAGCAAACATATTTAACTAGAGAGCCTGTTCCCTCCGTCCATTCAAATATATTAAATATATAATTACCAGAGCTCAGCCTCACTGTTAAAATTAGACATTCTTACAAAAAGAGAGTGGTGCTTAGAACACTGCAAAAAAAGGACGATGGGGAATTCAGATCATGTCAGAGCTCCGGAAAGTACACCTCTCTCGACTACAATTAAGCAGAGTGAATACCAAAATGCTCAGGGGTGACTGAATTCCTACTGAGCACTCTTTACCAAATATTGCATCGCTTTATAGAAGCTGCAACCATCACAGGCAACCCTCACTACAGAAATTCTACAAGAAAGTTGTGTCAAGAAATCAATCAAGTCTTCGTCTCATTGTCTCAGTCTCCTTAAAACTCTATTCAATTTTTGAAACCCTCTGTTAAAAACTTGCATTTTATAATAGATTACAAAATATAAGTTTTGATGTCTGTAGACCCAAACAACATTCCAAAATAATTTACTGTGTCTTAGTTTGTGGTAGATAGGTATATAGGTAGGTATATAGATAGGTAAATAGGTAGGAAGCTAAAAGGTAGGTAGGTAGGTATATAGGTAGGTAGGTAGGTTGATGCATGCGACTCAGTGGAGGTCAAGTAACCCGACAGATGCAAGCAACGGGCGATTATTTCAGGTTTACTGCACGATCGTTTCTGCCAAGGGTGTGCTATATAAATAATAAAGTATTATTATTATTAAATATTACTATTATTATTATTATTATTATTATTATTATATAATTAAAAAAATTGATGACTCAAACCTTAGTGAGTCACTACACATATATTTTAATATTCATGAATGATGCATAAAATGACAAAACTAATGTGATGTTAGGTGATGACAACATCAACTTTGAATGGCAGGTGCCTTTCACGTTTTTGCCTATACCTGAACCCTCATTACATTTGTGACCAAACCTTATTACATTTGTGACCAAACCTTATTACACTTGTGACTTTATTACATGTACTCTTGTGACCAGTTATTACACTTGTGCCTTCTACATCACTCATGGGTTTATTATGAACCAACTAAATGACCAGCTCCCAGATGGCTTGTTAGCACAGTTGGTAGAGCACTGCACCGGTATCGCAGAGGTCATGGGTTCGAATCTCATACAAGCCTGATTTTTTTTCTGGCTTTATTTTCACTACTGCTTAAGTAGTGTTCACAACTGCTGGCCCTTCATCGGATAAGCGGCCTTAAGTCATCTTAAGTTTATATTTATTTATTTCTTTACAGTTGCTGATTTATCTCAAACATAAACTTACAATCAATTTGCTTTCTGACACACATAACTCAGTCAGGTTTGGTAAGCAGTCCAGGTTCTCCAGCATGCTAATCTGTTGTCCCATCAGCGTAAGGCTCTGAAGGCTGGGAAAGTACTCCATACCAATAATCTTAGGATAACCCGAGAAGAACATCTCCAAAGAAGTAACATTCTTTCCTGAACCTTTCTGCAGCTTTTCAAACTTCACGCCATTTACTGTGCACTGTAAAGAATAAATAGCAGAGATAGCTTTAAATTGAGTTTAAAATAATTGGCCTCTGTGCCAGACTAGCACATGTCACACCAGCTGTCATTTAGCTTTATCCTAAATGAAAGTTAATAACAAAATTTTCACGTAACTGATAAAGTTTCCTCGAGAAATTAAGCTGGGATGAGCTATCTTAGCAGTATGTATAACAAGATATTTAAATGCAATTTGTGGCCAGTTATAAACCAGATGACTACAAATTGTAATTTTGAAGCTACCAAGAATAATATTATAAATTATACAAAGGTGAGTCCACCAAGTATACTTAAATAATGCTGCAGTTCAAATACAATATCACTTTGCAATATTTTTATCTAGACCTTTGTTATGTAATGGGCATTATCTTTTTAATTTCTCTTTTTCTAAATACAAATTCATATCTTGAGACACCTTTTCTTAATTGATGAAAATTGCATCAACAACCTGGTTATTATCCATAAAAAGTAAATGCAAAGTATGTTACCATGAAACATAGTTGATACCAGTACTGTGCTGTCATTTTTAACATGGTTAAACGGAGTATAGTTGAGCTCAACACGTTTTCCCTATATTATGCAACTAGTCAATTAGTTTAAACAAAAACCACAAAGAAACAGCATGTTCTATCACAGAATAACCTATAAATTATGTGCTAAAGAAGAGAAGAACTGAATTAATTATAAGTAATTAAGAAGAATTCTTCGCAAAAAAACTGTTTTTGTTTTGAGACTAAAAACAACTTTTATCCGAAGTGTATAAAAACACATGCAAACTATCGGTAATTTAATGTTTCAAATATAACAATCTGGGAAACATTTTTATACCAAATAATAAATCTGCTTACCAGGACTCAGCATTTGTAACAAGTGAAATATTTTGAATTTACAGAACTACATGTTTTCAAAGAGCTACAGAAGTGTGGTCTTTTTAGGCTTCTGAAACAGTAAATTCAGGACAGCGCTTACTGTATTGCAAATATTTCCATGAATGTAAAAAGAATCCAACTTAATTCACAACTGCATCAAAAAATGAAAATTATTTCATACCCTGATTCATTCATAAGGAAACACAAACCCTAGAGTATTTGACATATTAAAGTGGTAAAAAACAACTATTTTCAAGGCTGTGCTCTAAAACATTTTTAAAATTATATTTTATTGTGCAAAACCTAAGAATACACCATTCTGCTAAGGATCAGTTCCTGGTGAATTGCAGGTAGATCAGGTCCTTTGTGGGGGCAAACTGCCATTTTAGGATGTAATTTGAAATAATTTGTAATTTTGACCATTTGTCCCCACAAAGGACTGGATCTACCCACAATTCACCAGGAACTGATCATTAGCAAAATGGCGTATTCCTTGTCGCCCAAAGGCAAAAGTAAGTACCCAGGGACCACTGGGAACAGCTAGAGCATAGCCCTGATTTTAGTTTGGGTTGAAATGGCACACCACTGAAAGGCATACATCTCTATACATACAAATTATCTTAGACAAAACTATTGAGAAAGTTCAGGGTCCACAAGGTTCAAATTGAGAATTAAGACTTCCTCTTCATCAGCACTATAATTTCCCCTGAGCTGAAAGAAAGCATTTTGAACAACTCAACCCTTGAAGTCTCAAACAGGGTTTGCACCCTTTTTCAGAAACAAATTTCCAGGACTTTTTTTCCAGGCCTCAGGCAGTATTTTCAAGGACCCAAGCCATAAAGCACTATATTTTCCCCTGAGCTGAAAGAAAGCATTTTGAACAACTCAACCCTTGAAGTCTCTAACAGGGTTTGCACCCTTTTTCAGAAACAAATTTCCAGGACTTTTTCCCAGGCCTCAGGCAGTATTTTCAAGGACCCAAGCCATAAAGCACATCAAGTATTTTTTCAGTTGTTGGATCTTCCCACTTGGCTTTTAACCTCATTTGTTTTTCAAGAAACCCTTTATTACTTACGTTTACAAAATTTCCAGATGATTATTCTCAAGGAATTTCCAGTCCTTGAAAATGCAAGACTAAAATTCAAGCACTTTGCAGGATTTCCAGGACCCGACTACGCACCCTGCATAATCACGGGAGTAAAGGGATAATGGGAGAGCAAGGGTTACCAAAACCTCAAATAACCAATACCAGCACATTATTTCTCATAGTTTGGTGAAATATCGTCACTTATTATTCAGCATATTAATAACAATGTCCAAATAAAATTATGGTAATGGCACTCTCAATATTTGTCAATAGACTGTCATTTTACAGTTCTTTGCTCAGTATCCTGGCCCTTTATTGAATGCGAGGCTAGGGGTGACCTTGCTTTGATACAAACCTACTGGTACCTGCTTTTCTTGTGGAAATTATGCTGATTAAACACTAGTAAGCACATGATTTACATAACAAACGTAAGTAGGTTTGTATCAAAACAAGGTCACCCCCCAGCCTTGCTTTCACCGACAACTGTAAAATGGTCTGACTATTGCTCTCTCAACAGTGTGTTACATCTAATTTTGTGTACATCGCAGAGAAAAATGGACTGGCTGCTCCAGCTTTTCTACAACAAACTTAGTAAATTGTACTTTGTGATCAATGTGTTGAATAATAAAATAATTGTCCTGCTCAATCTTGCGGAATATCCCCTGATTTTAGCCACCCAAAATATTGGCTAAGTATCAGGTGATGTTCCGAGTGATTTTGCAGGATAATTTATTGTTAATATTGTACACTCAAGTCCCACCCCTGGCCCTCCAGATAATGGATTGCAATACAGAGGTTGCTATGTTATGGTTCAATATGATCCTTGGTTTTAAATTTCTCTCCCTTTAGTAGTGTATGATATTTAGTTTAAAACAAAGGGAGAAAAATTTTAAACCAAGGATAAAATTGAATCACAACAACTACACTATACTGCATAGGTAACGAAACCAGCAAAAAGAGACAAAAAATAATAATTTTCATTTTAAGGGTGCATTGAGCTAACTTCCTTGACTGTGCAGGACAACAGGGCAGAAGCAGAAACAAAATAACAAGATATACCAGTTCCTCGAGGGCACTTTTCTTTTTTATCCTTTTGGGTCCAGGTTTACTGACAGAATGAGCTGCTTCTCTCTTCTCCACACAGAACAGAACAAAACAAAACCAAAAATGAACATGAAAACAAACAAAAAACAATGAATAAACTGATGAGAATCTATCAAGCAAAATAACTGTGAAAAAATAATAAAAGGAGTCAAAAAGCAATGCAACACCTGTACTAGTGAATAAAATAATTCTAACACAATAAATTAAAAACTTGGGAAAATAAAACTTAACAAACTATACAAAAATGCCATAACAAAAATAGAAAATAATAAGTTATATAAAAGATTGGAAAACAGTGGCACAGCTTGCATTCTCTTAACTAGTTTTGACCCTGTATTTCAGCCTTTTTTTAACTTGCCCATCGGAGTATAGGCTGGTGTGTTGGATGATTATGATATTTATAAACTCGCAGTGGTTGAAGATACAACCTTATACAGCAGTACATGTAGCTATATCACAATATAACAGCCTGTGAAACTTGAACTAGCATATCATGCAACCTGTAGACATTGCAATGATGCATAAATGGATCATCATCATTCACACTGAAACCAAAGATCACAGACCTCACAGGCAATAATTTCATCCAAAAGGATGGATCAGTTAAATCAGTGGTAAATGGAGTCCTAAACTGTGACATCACAAATATCTGAATTTTAGAAATTATGGGATTTGTTGGGATTTTCAGAAAGAGCAAGATGAAAAATGCTAACTTGCCAAAGATCAACATGTGAAGGCATTAATTAACTCTCAGATATTAGCACCATCATGCTCTGATGACTCCATACAAATCCTTCTAAATTTGACTTGGTTCATAACGTTATGAACCAAGTCAAATTTAGAACAATTTGTATGGAGTCATCAGAGCATAACAGTGCTAATATCTTGCTCTCAAACTGTAGGAAAAAGCCGATTTTTGGCAAGTAGGCCTGTTTCATATTGTTTTCTTTTTTTCTGAATATACCAACAAATCCAATAATTTCACAAATTTAGTTTTCGTGACATCATCATCTGAGCACTCCATCCTACCCTACTACAGTCAGATTAAATCTCATTTATTCAGACTCGTGGAGACTGAGCTGAATAGCCCGGATAATTGAGAGTCTGGATAATCAAAAATATGAATATTAATGAGCCAAAACTAAAAGTGAATGGCTGAACAAGTGGAGCGGGAAATTTCACTTAGAAACCATTTTTCCATTTTTTTTTTCATTTTTTATTTGCCATTAACCACATAAAAATACAAAACACTAGAACACTTGAGCAAACCAGACCTCACTGAAATGCATAACAGTAGTATGGCACGCATGAGCTCAAAATGCGTACAGATTTGTGTTTTGAAGTGAAACAAATTCAGTTTGAACCAGAGTTTCATTACTTAATTTGAAGGGAAAAAGATTTGCTGTGGATCTTAAATATGGCTAATTTTAAAATATTCATGAAAAACTGGGACCAGCTAAGCAAGTCCGGATAATCGAAACATCCGGATAATCTAGGTCCAGATAATCGAGGTTCAACTGTAGCTACATGTAAGATTGTGGACATACCATAATTTATTTCAAATTATTAACCTCTGCTAAAACAATGTGATTTATTTCACAAAGCATTTGAGTGCTTTGACTATGGCTGACTGCACAACTGCATTTCCACCAAGTGGTTAATCAGTAGCGTGATAGCATGTATTATGAATTGTATTGTAGCATGTGTATTCAATAAGAATTAAGTTTCAAGTGCATGCAGTTCGCTTAATTAATTGAGTCCAGTATTTGCCTATAATAGTTAATGTGTAAGCTTAAAAGTATGGTCTTGCATGTCAGACCAACGCCGTGAAAATGTATAAATAAGCTTTAAGATCTCCGATATACATTTAAAATACTTAAGCATTAAATTTCCACTCTAATGGATAAAATCGTGTAGTTCAATTTATTTCGATTCAGCTCAAGTCGAGTAAACCGCACGAACACACAAAAACCCTTGAGCTTAAAGTTGACCAAACGTTTTTATAATTTTTAATGCGAGGAGCACAATAAGTTCACAGCTGGTTTTATTATTTATCTATTAAAAACCCAAGTCAGAGTAGACAAACCCAAAATAAACACAATTTAAGTTTTTAAACGACTGCAGAAGTCCAAAAAATCTTCAGCAAGATTGCAATTGTGGGGAAATAAGACTTAAGCTTAAGCTTATATCTTGAAAAACATTCCAATCTTTGATCAATCCCATAACTCACCAACTCTCTCAATGATTCTTCATCCTCATCCGAGGACGAACCCTCTGATTTTTCTTCTTTAGCAGTCGTCATTTCCTCATGTTATCGGCATTCCGTTTATGAAGCGATGAGTAGAACTCTCAGGAAGTAAATTGGCGGGCTGCACTGAAAGAAGGCGCCATGTTTTCTCGAAGACTCAAATTCCCGCAGTCTGATTGGCTTACTGTTGCTCTGGAAACTTGCTCGTCCCAGTGATACCACAGGATACTTCGAGAAGGTGTGGAGAGAGGTGTTATGCACCAAAATGGCAGTGTCGTTTCTTGCGCGAACAGCTCGGCTTCATTCTCTAAAGATTCCATTTCTGGTAGCCTCGGCCAAGAGGTTCAACAGCACTCTTGTTGAGACTGAACAAGATGGCAAAATATTTTTGGTCTCGATAGCTCGCCCGGAAAAACGAAATGCAGTGAATAGCGAGACTGCTAGGCAACTCGCAGACGCGTTTCGTACTTTCGAAATCGACGAGGAATGCAAAGTGGCTGTGTTTTATGGGAAAGGAGATTCATTTTGTTCTGGATACGACCTTGAGGAATTATCAGAGAGGGATGCTGATATTTTTCTAAAATCGATTCCTCCAGTTGGCGAAGGAGATGCGCCAATGGTATGGTACTTGAGCTTCAAAAAAGCTCTTTCTCTTACATATCTTGTAGACAAAAAACATCGCACAACTCCAGTACTTGGCGAACTTGGAGGAAGGCTATTGGAGTTAAGACTCTTGAGGGGTTTTGCCATTTTCTGTGCGATATTTTTCTCGTTTTTGTGTATGGACATCTATTGTTCTTGTTATTTATTTTGCCCCTGTGCATGATATCGTGAGTATTTGCACGACAGGTCGGGGATCATGTGTTCTCGAGCGATTGTGCACGCGGTGTGGGAAAACTGAAACTTACACGTGCACAGCAAGCAGGATGTGGATGGTAGTTGGGTTTACCGATCCGGTATCCGGGGAAAAACCCTTTGTTGTCACGCTGGGTGGCTGTTTCGTGATGTTGTGCATGTTGTACAGTAAGAGTGTACGTACTTTTTATTCTAAGACCCAGTGGGGAGGTCGATTAGGCGGGAAAATTTCCCCCAATCACAAACTAGTTACTCAGAGGAATAGATTGACAGCGGAGGAGTACGTGTAGCGTTGCTTTAGTTGTAGCAAAAATTCCAATAATACTTTTTGGGGAAGGAGAAATAAACTAAAATTTTGCTGTAGTTCCAGCTTTTCACTAAGACGGCCACATTAACCCCACCCCTCCCAGAGGGTCGGAGGAGTTGTTTACGTTTTTTTTGCGCCGAAATAAGGTCTTCTAATATGGACTTTGCTTTTCTCCCCTTTTTTTTTCATAATTTTTATTTGAGCCTGAAATATTTGCAAGTATAATTTTCAAAGAGAACTAGTATTTTTCTGGCACATACACTGGGAAATGTTTCAGTTATTTCAGAAAGAATCGGAATATTGCTAATGACACATTGTCTTGTTGTTTGTGTTCTCAGAACAGGATTTTCAAATATATTAGGTGAAATTCCCAATGTAATTGGCTCAGCTACAGAAATAAATAAAATAACTAAATAAAACACAGCTGATTGACCAGAATTTCAAATCGGGTTCAAATCTCACACTTTTACCAAGTCATTAGTCAGGGGCACCCAACGACAAGTTTCGGTAGGTATCTGGAGGGTAATTCACCTTAGGCTTTCGGCGTTGATTAAAGAGTGCACTCAGATTTTCGTAACTAAAACGTGGCCTAAAGGATTCGCAATTAGAAAATCATAACCCCTGAGGTTTTCGGAAAGGTCGTAATTGCTGTTTTTGGCAGTCAAAAACGTCAGCTAACATTTTCGGAAAGAAAATAGTTCCCTAGAAAGTTCGTGGAAAGTTCATTTCAGCTTGCATTTTCTCAAAGGATGATTTTGTTCCCTAACATTTTCGGGCAATTAAAATTTCAGCTAGGGATTCCGAACAGATGAACTTCTTCTAGCTTACGAAAGCATCACTGTAAACAGACTTCAAACACCATAAGGTACTTAAAAATGCCTTTCTACGGCTTTTGGTTGATATGGCTCGTTGGGTGCCCCTGATTAGTATTGTGACCATCCTATGTCACAAAAAACCTAGTCACTCGGAAATTAACTGTTTAGCATTTTCTTTTCCTTAATTTTACAGGGTCCTTCTAGACTCAAGTTGAGTAAACCTGTGATTGGTGCAATAGAGGGACATGCAGTTGCTGGTGGAATGGAGCTGGCTTTGATGTGTGACCTTAGAGTGGCAGCGGAAGATTCCGTTATGGGAATATTTAACCGGAGATTTGGTAAAACACCTATTTGTTGAGTTGAGAGGACAAGGGAAAGGCTTAAAGAAGGGGTATCTGTGGGGGAGGGGGGAGGAAAGGGGTCAAAATTTCCACTTCCCACACCCTATTCTACTGATCCTGTACCCTGTTCTCCTGAGCTCCAGCTCCACCCCGAAAGAATTATTCCTCTAGCTCCTTTCTCCTGCTCTTTTTGAACTTCTGCTTCCCTCCCTCCCCTCTCCAACTTCTTATACCCCTCCTGCCCCCTATTCTCCTGAGCTCCCACCCTCCTCCACCCCCACATATCCTGGTCTCCTGCTTTCTACCCCTTCCTCAGATCCTACAGTCTGTTTTCACTTTTCGACTTTGGGGTGTAATGTTAGCTCCCCTTTTAATGCATTATTTAGACTGTCTTTTATTGTTGTACTAATTTAGGATGTAATAGCTTAAAAATAGTGTCATTGTTAGATTGTAAAACACTTTAATAGGACAATTAGTGGTTCAACCTGGCTCCTTAAATAAATGTGTAATTATTATTCATTTCTATTAATGCAGGATTTTGGAGCAGGGGTGGGGGTGGGGGTGGGAGTAGTGATGCACAGTGACAGATGACCCTAGAGAAAAGGGGCTAAGGATCTGGAACTGGAGAACAGGAGGAGAAAATTTCAAGGGTGGAAGAACTAAGAAATGGAAGCTGTAAAATGTTTGTTTGTTTCATGTTTTATTAGAATTTTTTGGAATTCAGAGGATTTCAGATTTGTTCTGCTAGATGAAGGTGTCACTGACCACGCATCTTATAAACCTACTTTTGTGGTGTAAGCTCCCATGAGTCTCCTGTAGCTTAGTGGTAGAGCGTCTGAACTACATTGTAGTATTGGAAAGTCATAAGGTCGACTCCTTGTTAGAACTCAGAATTTCTTTCCAAGTACAGGTATGCATGTGATGATGTAGAAAAATTTCATCTTTCATAATCTTGTTGCAGGTGTCCCTCTGCTGGATGGTGGTACTGTGAGGTTGCCGTACATCATTGGGCTCTCACGAGCATTGGATCTCATCATGACTGGTAGACCAGTATCTGCCGCAGAGGCTCTTGGCATTGGACTGGTGAACCGAGTAGTTCCCAAGGGGAAAGCTGTAGAGGAAGCCATTGAACTTGCAAAATTGATCACTCGTTTTCCAGCAGATTCAATGATTGCTGAGCGCAAGTCTGTCTTCTATTCTGTGTTCAATGCAGAATCTTTCTATGATGCCCTGACATATGAGTATTCCAAGGGCGTCAAACTGGGTACCGTGAAAGATTCAATCAAGGGAGCTAAGGACTTTTTAAAGGGGAAGGGTCGCAAGGGTTCATTTGCTGACTATCTTGATTAAATGTATGTCAACACATCTTGATTTAAAAGATTTTACGAGTCACATAATATGACTGTTTAGCTTGTACAAGATGATACTTGTATAAATTTTGCAAACCTTAACAGTTGTAGTGAGGGCAATAATTTATTAAATAATATAGAGTAAAACTGCTTGTAAAGCATGTATATCTTTTTAGATGTTGTGGTGTGTAATGTCATTGTATATTTTTCCCAGTTGTGCTGTAACAATGAGTGAAAATGTACAGAGGTACTGCACACGAACATCTATTAAGAGATTTATTATCCCGCTTAAGTACAGGATTTGATGGAGCCGAAACCAATTGTGGAATTGCACACAGTTTAGGTATCCTACTGATGAACAGTTATTACATGCAGATATTTTTATAAGCAACATTTGTTTGCGGTCTGTCACCTTTGAATAAGAAAAAGCAAGAAAGAATGTGCACTTGCACACACAAAACTGGTTTTTACAGTACAGATATGACCACCAAACTGTTTTTTTTTTATATATATATATACAAATAATGAACTGTACAAACATCGCACCATATTTGTACTTGTTTCATGTGCTATTAACCACATAAAAATACAAAACACTAGAACACTTGAGCAAACCAGAGCTCACTGAAATGCATTACAGTAGTCTGGCAGATGGGAGTTTCAAAAGGTTTGAAAATTATACAGTAAAGATATCAGGTAAAGAAACAAAATGGACTTCATTAGAGATCAGAACACACCCTACTTTTCTTGAGATTTTGATTTCAAAATATGGGACTTTGAGAAACAACCCTAGTTCCATTTGGTTTTGTTAAACAAGCCACTACAGAGAGGCCTAATTATTAGACATGGAAGATAGAGGATTTTGATTTGAGTGGTAAGCAATGTCTATTGTTAATCTTTTAGGTCCTGGAGCCTTAGTTTTCTTCTGAGTCAATTTCTTTTGTAGGTTAAGAAAGTCTCAAGTTTGAAGAATAAAGCTTACTCTCACTATCTCAAAGAATCTCAAATTTGGTAATATAATTAAGACTGTGCTCTAAGAAAAATTTTTGTGAGCCCACAACTCTGAACCTTTAAAATCCTCGGTGGCCAGCATTAAAATTTTGTGCAAAAACTAAGATTACCTTGTTGCCCAAAGGTGGGGTGCTCCCATAAATGTCGGATAGGAGTGTGCCACGAAGGGTCTTTTAAAAACACTGACCCTATTTAAGGATGAAGCTAACGAAAATTGATACCTTATTTAAGGCCCAAACCAGAAAAAAACCGGAAAGAACCGGCATGAAATAAAAACCAGAAAACTGTCAGTGTTCGCAGGCTAATGGGATAATGGGGGATGATCCAAACGCCGACTAGCAGCTACGGAAAAACAAAAACAGTATTTATGCACTGCTATTTTAGCTGATACAATTTAGGCACCCTAAGTAAGGATCGCACTGGGAACACTATGCCAACATGGACAAAAATAGGGGGGCGGGGGGGCTTGGCACCCGGGATTTTAAAGGTTCAGAGTTGTGGGCTCACAAAAATTTTTCTTAGAGTGCAATCTTAATTATCTTAACTGCCCATACAAATATATTTTGTGTTGTTGTTGCTATTTTAGGATCGAGAACCTCAAAAACCATACCCTATCCCGTGGTACATACCTTTATAGCCCATGTGTGGGAGTAGCTCCCCACTCCCCCGGGTGCCAGGGGCCTCTAGGCACTGCTAGAGCACAGCCTTAATAAAAGAAAATCTCTTTCAAAAGACATTTGTACTGACATTATTTTCATAAAGTATACAGCACAGATCCAGGCTACAACGACCGTAAACGAATTTTTAAGATTTCATACAAACCTCTGTAATCAAAATTATGCAAATTACCGCGAATTTAGAAGCCACATGGGCAGATTTATAATTCTAATTTATGGACGTCGTACCTTCGTTAATGGCCTTATTTTCTGTTGAATGAACGATATCAATAAAACCGTTAAAAGTAGTGGCAAATGTTGGAAATCCGCCTCTTTTTAGCAGCGTTAAGGCGGTTCAAAATCCCATACATTTACTGTAATTTTAGCCGCGTTTGCCCCCAGTTAATATATATGGGTTATTGGCCAAGCTTGAGGTTCCCGCAGGGGTTTTTGGGGAACAAGGGAACACGGGAAATTTGGCAATGGGAACACGGGAACAAAGCAAAAAAATCGTAGGGAACAAGGGAACATCAAATAGGTTAGGGAACAGGGGAACAAACAAAAAATTACAAGGCCCTACGTTTTTACATAAACGTGGGGGTGATAGAAGATTTTCTGCTGTTTTCTGATTTCTTTGGCAAGTTTTTGTTGCCATCTTTCGTGTCTATTACGATTTGTTTTAATTTTTGTTACGAAATACTTTCACAAAGTCAAAAATATCAGACCTTCAATCAGTTATTTTGTTTTGTTCAGATTGGTTAATTAGGACGTATATGCAAAGAATAAGAGATAAAATTTAATCTTGAAAGGGTAACAAGGGAACAAGGTGTAATTTTGGACGGGAACAAGGGAACAGAGTTAAAATTTTGAAGGGAACACGGGAACACAGACCCCCCCCCTGGCCTACTTAACCAATCTTAATTAATCCGCAGTTCAAACATGCGATTTTCATATATTCATCACTTACGAACCAACAACACGACCAGCTCTCAGTTGGCATGTTAGCTCAGTTTGTAGAGCGCTGCACTGGCATCGCAGAGGTCGTGGGTTCGAATCCCGTACAAGCCTGGATTTTTTTCAGGCTTTGTTTTCACTACTGGTTAAGTAGTGTTCACAACTGCGATGATCATTCACATATCTTCAATCTTCTCGTGTTGGTGAGGGCTTTTGACAGTTGCCCAGGGATGGGTCACAATCCCGTAGAAAGAGAATACAAAGATGTTGAAAAAAAGCTTTTATTTGCATTAACAGACAAAATGGACACTAAAACATAAAAAGCATAAAACTTGTATATTTTAATTTTCTTTTTTGGTTAAAATCGTCTGTACAAATGGGAAATATACGAACGCCGAGTACAGCGAAACCAGTAGATAGTTATAATAGCACGCTCCTTTGTCCTCCTTCAAAGACCAAGAATGACACACAAGGCCAATACATACCAGTCAAATCACAAGCTTTGAGAAAATGTTGAGAACTATAATTAAGATGCACATTTAAAACAAAATGGAACACCAGATCAGCTTTAAATGTAAGGAATGGCAAGAATTACCTCAGCTGGAACTTATTAGGCCTAGCTACATATACTTGATATAATCAGGTCTAATTTCGTGTAAACTGTTAGCAGTAAATCTAGATCTCAAGTTGGTTAGCTTTAGTCTGGTGGTCCCTTGTTCTATAATGTCTTGGTTTTCTTATGTGCCCAATCTAAAAAGGTCACAAGAATAACACAATTTTTGTGCCATAGTGGTTAAAATGACTGAGTCAATGCATGTAAAATATGATTTAAGATATTCTTAGGACAACATGATGTAACAAGTACATGTACAAAGGTATGATACGTATTGCTTGATCCCCATATATTTTCACGATCACTGAGCTAGTTATTCAAAGAAAATTTCACAGTCGCTTGCAGGCGCGTTCTCCATCTAAAGCTCACCTAAGGGTTGAATTGTGGTTGGAGAATCAGGCACCACGATTTTGGAAAAGAAAGTGAAGTGGCCACACTTTTAAGCATGATCTGAGGTAAGTACGAAAACTCTTTCCAGTTTAATTTCTATTCAATAATTAAAAGAGCTTCTCCAACAAGTTTGTCCTTCAGGTTTCTTAGACCCTTCTCTACTGTTAGCTTAGACTTTAAATCGTATATTGATTTTGTTCATGTCTTTGAACAGCCAGGCCCTGCGTGTCAGAGTACAAACTCCAAGAAATGGTGGACGATAAATGCTGTGGATATACAGTAACTATAAATGAGCAAATGAATTGCCATTACCACTTTACTAAAAACAACAATTCTATAACTAATTCTCACAGTCGTTATCTGAAACACTTGTGATTGACAACCATGTTGTGCTCACGAAGAGAGTAGAACTTTTTGAGTGACCTCTCAAGATAGCTTCCACTCTTTTTGCTGCGTAAATTTAATCCTTTGGTTTGAGCAGATGGCGAGACAGGCCTCTTTCCCTTCCGATAAAAGGCGTCTGTAATTTTGCTTTGCTTGGTTGGAACTTCTTTCCTGGAAGGCAGTTTCAGAGGTGAAGTATTCGTGCTTACAGTACAAAGCTCTTGGCTTGCATCACCTTGAGACACTACATCTGTTTGCTCCCCAGGCCCCACTGTTTTGCTGGAGGTCCCTTGCACCACATGATGACAGCTGCTTGTGCTGCTTACTGTTAAACTCTGTAAATCATTGCACGTGGTTCCCTTGGAGCCTGTTTCCGTGACACCATAGAATCCAGCAGGACTGCAGCATCTCAAGAAGCACTTACCAAACTTGTGGTTGCCATATGGACAAGCTTTCGTTACAACTTTGGTGATCAGACAGGAGTCGTCATCACTGTTATTAGGTTCTTGTTTCAATGTAAGATCCAGTGAATTCACCTGTGATGCCGGCGCTTCTCCCTCGACCTTAACAGGAACATACGCAGCGCTAGAATCTGCTTCCACTTTAGCGACATCATCAAAACTCGGCCTCTTCAACTTCGTTAGATCCTGTTTTCTTGCACTGCGTGGACTTTTCAGTTTGGCAGCATCAAATGCTTTGGTGGGTTTTGAACTCCCTTCACCCGTGCAGTTTGCACTCTCTTCTCCTTGGCTGGCTTCGGAGCAAATCTTTAAAACTTCTACACTGGCATCTGATGAATATTCAGAATCAGTGTCCCGTATTAAAATTGCCTCGCAGTCTTTAACATTGACTGGTGCAGCTGCAGAGTCCACCATCTCTTCTGAAGCCGCAGGAGAACTTAAAACTGTCTGCAAAGCATCTCCATAGGCATTGACTGGTGCAGCAGAGTCCAACATCTCTTCTGATGCCGCAGGAGAACTTAAAACTGTCTGCAGAGCATCTCCATAGGCAAGTAAGAGGGAAGGTGTCATTGACGAATTGAAAAGATCGCTAATTGAATTTGCACTGTTTTCAGATTTTATGACAACGTTGTCCCCTTTACGAGGACTTTTCTTTGTAGGTGAGCCTTGAAGAGAAAGTCGTCTGCGTTTCCTTAATGGAGATTCTCCCTCTTCGACCTGTTCTTGAATGCTGCTTCGAAGCTGCAGAGACTCTTGAAGTTTTCTTATTGGAGATGTTCTCTCAGTAATGGTTTCCAACCGCAGTGCATCAGGTTGGGGTTCACCTGTTGGAGATGCCACTCTCGCACTCACATGCTCATCAACACTGCATTGTGGCTGGTCCCGGTCATCCGGGTCCCTCTTGAGAGACGCAAGAGGTACGTCATCCTCTGATAACGTACATACATTAACGTCATCATGCTCATCAGCTGAGGAGCTCTGGCTGTCATCACTGAAGTAAGGATCCATTGAATGATCTCCTACTGGCCTTTGGCGAGTACTGGAAAAAGGTGCAGTATTGCCGCAAACATCGCAGTGCCATTCGTCAGGTGATCTTCTCCAGTGTTGACATTTTAAATGCGTCCCAAACTGTCCGCAAAGATCACACAAACGAATACGCCACTTTCTAAAGAGAGAGAGAGAGAGGAAAGTCACAATTGAAGGGTGTTCTGCAAAAAGGGCGTATATCGCTTTTTTGCCGTAAAATCCAAAATATCTCTAAACTCACTCTGCTTTGGCATATAGACTAGAAATCGTGTCAGAAATGACGTTCTGTACTTATTTTGCCATTAAAAAGCTAGGATCCGAAGGATTAGCTTGACTTTTCCCAAAAACTCAAGAAACAAAACGATCTGATGCATGATTGATTTCTTTTGTTTGAGTTGGTCCAGTTGAAGGTAAAAGTCATATGCTAATTTGCTGAATCCAGGCATTCAAATCACAAAATAAGTGCAGAACTTCATTCTGACACCATAACCAGTCTGTATACCAAAGAGTGAGTTTAGAGAGATTTTGATTTTAAGGCAAAAAAGCGATAGACGCCCCTTTTGCGGAACACCCTTCAATTGTATTTTAGCGAACATGTCAATGCCCGATGGCACCAAAACGAAACAATAACACGACAAATGTTTGGTCATCTTTTATGAATTCGGATTATTTACTCTTGAACATTCAAAACATGTTAACAAGAGTTAAAACACACTCCCTCAAACTTTTAGTGTGCACTCCTGCTAAATTCTGAGTAATGACCCCTACAAATTTTCAGGTAATTGTACTCTATGCAGGCAAGAAGCAAAATAAGCTTTTATTAATAATAATAATAATAATAATAATAATAATAATAATAATAATAATAATAATAATACGGGTGTGATCAAATTTTTCAAATAAAATATCAAACAACATTTAATCATTCAGATGATGATAAGGATGGTATTTTTAATTATACCCAAATTTATATGAAGTTCTGCCAATCAAGAAAACTAATGAATTTAAAGTGCACCTAGCCTCAAATTCTTTTTCCACTATAAATACAATACTTTGTTCCTATTCCAAAAACATTTGCCAGTTTTGGATTTTCTTATGGGCTTCAAAACTTACGATAAACTAAGCATCATTTGGTACACGGTACACAACCGAGTCAGAAGGGGCATGGGTCTATTCCTGACTTGACATCACAGACTGCTTTGCATGCATGTTTACAAAGACTTAATGCGAGGCAAATCAGTCTGTGACATCAAATTAGGCATAGACCCATACCCCTTACTAGCTCAGTCACGTAACAAACGATGGCTAGATTTCATAACTTTTACAGCCTATAAAAAGACAAGATTTTGGTTAAAAAGGTGCAATATATTGCGAACAGTTGCAAAGATTTATTTTAGCAAAACAACAACAACAATATTTTGGGGCTAGTGCACGTGAAAGGAGCACGGTCACGGTCTTTGGATTTTGAAAAGTTTAACCTTAATTTTTCAAAAGGGTCATTTGTAATCCATTTCAATCTTCTTCCATCCTTCACCATCCTCGCTACATTTGCATTAATTCTTGTCTCTTTGGTGCTTATCTTTCACTGTTTCCCATCATTTAAAGGCATTTTTTATGTCTCTAATAATGACCCAAACTATCGTGACCGAGCTCCTTTAAGGTGGCTCGATTGGATTTTTCAGTACTGACACCTTCCAACTTTAAATATAAATCACAACGCACTAAAACATAATACAGCAGATCAATATCCACAATCTTGCTAGGGACAGACCAAAGTTACGGGTGAGGTGTATTTTATCGAAATCAGAGTTACCATAGCAATGTAATGACATCATTGTTTTTACTCACAGTCGATTTTCTTGAAATCTAGGTTTCTTTCTAAACTGTCTTCTGTACTTGTAGTTTAGATAGTTTCCCTGATGCGTAGCGAGTTTAAACAAATTCTATGAGAGCGATTTCGAGAAATTTTCGGATGAAGTATTCGACTGTTAAAATCAAACAAGTCTAATCGAGTCGCTGTAGCATATGTTCACCAGGCTTACAGGAAGCGCATTTAGAGCGCATATTATTTTTATACATATGAACTACATTTCCTGAAAAGTGGGACAAAATCGATTTATTTGATTTCGAAAAATGTGAACTTGAATTAGGTGGCTATTCTGCGTTTTTGTCAAAACTTGGCTATGCTTTTACACTGAGGCGATTATTAAAAAAAGTAGTCGATAAATTTCTTTTAATCTCGGTGATCCAAAGACCTAGCAATATTGTGGATATTGATGTGCTGTATTATGTTTTAGTGCGTTGTGATTTATATTTAAAGTTGGAAGGTGTTAGTACTGAAAAATCCAATCGAGCCACATTAAGATTTGGCAATATCTGTACCCTGAACTATCTTTGTGTTCCCTTCCATGCGGGCAGATGCACTTTTGTGCATCACAGCGACAGTAGTGGAACAGAAGATCAGCAAAGGCATCATCTTGTTCCCAACTAGCATCCCTTTAAATCAAAGAATTAAACACAGTCATGTAGCTTGTATTCTAATTTAAATGTTTTTGATAGCCAGCTGCTAATTAAGAATTTACTATAGACAAATAATATCATTGACCAAGCATCAGTGATGAACTCCGTGTACACTGAATTATTGAGAGCTTCCAACATACTGTTCTCAGCCCAGATACACCTGGAAATTTACCCTGTGAGCAGTTGGTTTCTCCTACGCTTCCCGAGAGAGAAACTACTCTGACCACTGCGAGCAACCATTTGATTTTCCACTGAGCATGCGCGAAGTACGTCACGCCCCACGTGATGCATTGACATCACTCCCTCTTATTTCGCGGGAAAAATTTTTTACATGTGCTCGGTTGAAAGCACGAGTATTTGTACAACTCCCAGGGGGCTCTCCAAAACGTGTTAATGCAAATGCATATTTGTGGCCAAACTCCGACAGAAGCATGGTCTAGAACTACGTCAAAGTATTGTCTAGTTTGTGGTCTAAATCTTAAGCCAAATGAAAGCTTTTACGCCTTCTTGCATGCGGGATTGTTGAGCTCATTAAACACAGTTCTGGAAACAACTTACAATACAATTTCCTTTGGGCAAAAACGACAAAAGTCGGGTTTGCAAAAGCTGCTTCAGGCGATTGACCGTCATCGAAAATGAAAGAACCGTGTTGCAAGTACCAGAGACAGAATTTCGAGGAAATACAACACAGCCTCTAAGAGTGGAGCAACCTTCAACATCAAGCAACCCTCCCCGAGGAGGGGGGGTGGGGGTACTAAAAATTCAATACGGGGAGGCTCCGCCCCGAGGTCCAACTCCTTACCCTTTTATATACCATTTTTGACAGAAAAGGTACCCTTTTCGTATACCTTCCACTGACAAATAGTACCCTTTTCGTATACATAAAATAGAAAGTCTTCATGTCACTTTCATGTAGCATTCAATAAAGTAAAACAGTACAGTCGTAAGGTATGTCTGTTCAAAATATCTTAATGAAAGTTCCTGGGTTTTTGTATAACGTTGGGACTGCACTGAATCTTTTAGATTACAAGCTTACAAATAAAGTTGTTTACAAGTTCGTGTAACGTGTTTAGTTTCTTACTGTACCTGCTCTTGTTTTTACAAATGCTCAAGGATACGCATAATAAAACAATTATTGAATTCGGTTTTCGCATGGTAGAGAGAATTATCAACTGAAGGCCTTGGTTTGTGTTATCTGTCTCAGCCTTTGGCTTCACCAGATAGCACATAACACAAACCTCAGCCATGGTATTAAATTCTTGCTATCATGCTCAACCTCATCCAATAATTGTTAAGTAACATCATGAGAAACAAATAATACCCTTTAGTATAAATCTACTAGCGTTCTATTACGAACGGCGTCCTCTGATTAACTACGCTACTCGCTATATCTATCCTGTGATAGATAGTGAGTAGCAATTGTCAACAAAATGGCGGCCGCTTCTCCGCGTTTTCGAAGTGTCTGCGAGGAGGATTTAGATAATTTACTTGTTTAGTTTTGAACGACTAGTAGAGAACAATAATTAGATTATTCGCTCTCGATTTCCATGCGTGATAGCTGATTTGGGCTGCGCCCTCATCAGCTATCATGCGATAGAAATCTCAAGCTCATAATCTAAAATTGTTAAGTAGAAAGAACATTGAGATGAATTCAATATGAATTCAATATTCAATATGAATCCAAGAGCAAAAGAGTTACAGTAAGTAAGCAGTTCAAGCAGTAAACCCCAAGTCATGTGACGTCTGGCATCTTTTCATGAGAGCTAGACACTGCCCTTGAATTTACTACCTGTCTTAAAATTACTTCACCTACCTTTCTGGGATAAAAATGCCCATTCTTTGCATTTCTGCTTGAAATTGATCCTTGTTGTTGCACAGAGGGCATCGAAAGTAGTACAAGCCACTTGAATGGGCGTGTCTCTATAAGAAGTAAACACACTACTAATGTAGGGATTACAAAGTTAGCCCATCTCTTGATGGTTAATACATTTTGTATCTTAAAAATGAAAATGAATTCCAAGATGTAATTTACAACGTTATCCTCAATGATTCAAAACAAAAAATAGCACAGCATAGCATGGTATGGCATGGCATAGTATAGCAATGGACCACTTCGATGATGTCAAGCAATATACATGTATATATACAATATACAATATACTGTATATGTAACATTTTTTCCTATTTTTCCATATAAACAAAAAACAACCTCCATAGATAAAATGTTTTAAATCCACGAGGTTTCATAAGAATCCATTGCAAACTTATGGAAATATGAGACCCCAAACTTGCCAATTTTTATAAAGAAATATATGCCAGGGGGGCAAGTGGTCATCAACTATGTGACATGTGCAGTATATGAATCCATTACCATTAATGAAAGGGCTGAACAGTTTCCTGGAAGATTCAGTTCCTAGGCATGTCTCATGATACAAGATCAATCATCAAATTCTCATTACCTGAAGACAGCTGTTGTGGAACCATGCCTCTTTGCAACAAGGCGTAACAAGGGGGACCTCAGCAAGAGAAGTGCGACTGTTCCACTCTATTTCACACCAACAGATTGGACAGATTTGTTTGTTACTGTTGAACAACTTCACGTTTTGGGTTGGACGATGGTATAGGCAGTATGAACTGTAACAAAAAGTTCAAGGAAATAAAAGTATGACAGTCACCCAGGTCTTGAATCTTTCTTTCCACAAGAGGCTAAACTTAGCCACAACTCGGGCCTTTTGTGTTATTCTGTCTGTCCTTGTTGCATCGGGTGCATTGTGCATTTATGGTGTTTGCATCTACAATGTACATATTTTGTTTCTTGAGAATATCCATAGAATCCCTATCAACATATCCCTGTAAAGTTGCCAAATCAATTTACAGCTCAACTATTGATAAAAATGATACTTGACTGTAAACAAAAAACAAAGAAACAAACAAACAAGAACAAAAACAAAAAAAAAACATAACAAGAAAACAGTGAAGGATCAGGCTCTCCCATGGACAGGGTTTCTGATAGGTCGCAGAAAAAAAGTTAAATTTTGCGGGATTTTCAGGGTATTTGCTGAAAACTCCGCCAATTTCACAGCATTTTAGCCGAAAAAGTCAAATTTCGAGGGATTTTTAGGGACAAATTCGCGGGGAAATCGGCCAATTTCACGGGAAATTTCAGGGGCAAACTGCGCCAAGAAACAATCAGTAAAAAAAAACAGCCAATTTCACTGGAAATTTTTGGACCATGCTCGCGAACCAACTAACACTAACCCTGTTACCATAGTCTACGAGTAATAACTAAACACAATAATGCTTGTGTCAATCAATGGATATTTCTGATCACTGTTTGAGAAAGGAAATGTTTATCAAACGGTTCAAAATTCACCCATATGGTCCTGAGAAATCTCCCAAGTGACTCATCAAAGCATCTTTTGCAGAAAAATTTGAAACAGAAACGTATGTGAGCTTTGAAAACATCTTTCCAATGTAGCTGACCTTCAATGCAGTGGCAAGATTACTTAAGCCCAAAAAAACCTGACATCCCACAGGATACAGGAAACTAATTGAAGGATGTTCTGCAAAAGGGCCAAATACAAATCTCTCTAAACTCACTCTACTTTGGTATAGGACAGACTGGTTATGGTGTCAGAAATGAATTTCAATCTGCACTTATTAAATGTGATTTACTGGCCTGGGTTCAGCAAATTAGCGTGTCACTTTTGCCTACAACTGGACCAACTCAAACACAAGAAATCAATCATGCATCAGATCCTTTTGTTTCTGTTTCTTGAGTTTTGGGGAAAAGTCATAAGCTAATCCTTCAGATCCTAGTTTTCTAATCGCAAAATAAGTACAGACTGAACTTCATTTCTGACACCATTTCTAGTCTACATATGCCAAAGCAGAGTGAGTTTAGAGATAATTGAAGGGCTCAGTGGAAGAAGGGCATAAGTGACGATTTTGGTCATTTTGCTGACGTCCTCCAAATGAGCTGAAGTTTTGCATGTGGCCTTTGATACATTAGAAAAACATTGCCCTATATTCTTTTCGCTTTTTTTACGCTCAGTTTTCAAGAAAACACGCACCAAAATACACATTCTATGCGTCACTTAGCACAGTCTTCCACCAAGCCCTTCTTATGAAAACTAAGCGCCAAATGCTCATAATTGGCTTAAGACAACGCGGAACGTCTCTGCTCAATAAGACATAATGTGCTATATGACTTTTTGACTCATAAACAGCACACAAGGTGCCCAGCTGACTTGGAAATATGCCGGGTCTACTTGTTTTCTTGAATGTAGCACTTACTACAGGTGTTACTACCCGTGTTTTGCTTAATCGTAGCGCTCAACAAGCTTGCTTGGCTCAGAAACAGTCCACAACATTCTTGGTTGACTTAAAACAGCACACAGAAGCCTTGGTTAACCTTAAGTCAGCGCGCAAAGAGTTTGTCTGACTTGAAAACAGCATTCAAGGGGTTAGCGCTAACGTTAATTAAGTTAGACTTAATGGCGTTATTTGCATGTTCTGAAATTGAATCGTTAATGTCCTGTCATGCGTCACACAACTTGAAATACATTTTGCTGTTTATCTCGCGTTAAAATACTTCTTGCTGACGTTTAGCTCGAATGAAAATGCTCTTTGGTGATGTTTACAAGCCTCCACGGAAGCGAAATAACCGAGGTCATCGCGGCAAAGTGATTTATGTGTTGATATTCGCCAGCATGTTTTAACCGGTTTACAAAACACCACATGATAACGCATGCATTTTCGCTTTTGGTATTTGCCACACGCGTCAACTTTTCCTTGCATTAAATTCAGGGTACTCGTTGTAAACGGACGGACTTTTCATCTTGCCGGTTTCCCTGTCTTCAATGATTTCTCCGTAATGTTTCCGAAGTGAAAATAATCTATAGTACGCGTAGTCTGAGCGGATTTAATCCCGTTACGTCACCCGCGGGAACTTTTCACTGTGACAGCGCCCTCTGTGGCCGCATTGAATTGTGGGAGAAAACTATGGCCTCCAAGTGCAGGCAACTCTCATCATCGGAGATTTTCAGCCTAAAGTCCAAAAACACCTCTCGTTTTCCGAACTTTTAGCACGGTAACCTTTGACAGACGGTCCGAGACTAGCAACGGAGGGCCGCTTTTAAGACGAGAGTTGCTTTCAGACTTTTTATCACCTGGCCCCGTAATCTGTACTCCAAAACAGAGGGATTTCATGATTTGGAAAGCACAGAGAAAACTTCTTTGGATTCTTTCAGAGAAGCTAGTGGCTTGCAGGTAATTCAAGACTTCATGATGTCTTTTTTACCACCAGGCGAGCAGGCAAACACTTGGGCGTAATGCGATTAAATGGAACTCAGTACCGATCGAGCTGACCTCAACCGCGTAAGTTTTGTATCAGTGAATCGATGTTTTAACCGCTAAACTTATAGTCTACGTCACACTATAAAAAAAAATAAATCCCTGCCAATCATTTCACGTCCAGTTTCAGTAATCCAAGCAGGAAAAACTGTGCTAAGTGACGCGTAGAATGCGTATTTTGGTCTGCGTTTTCTCGAAAACTAGGCGTAAAAAAAGCGAAAAGAATATAGGGCAATGTTTTTCTAATGTATCAAAGGCCACATGCAAAACTTCAGCTCATTTGGAGGACGTCAGCAAAATGACCAAAATCGTCACTTATGCCCTTCTTCCACTGAGCCCTTCAATTATTTTGGTTTTTATGGCAAAAAAGCGATAGACGCCAATTCTGCAGAACACCCTTCAATTAATAAAACATTTCACATTTGTGACAGCAATGAAAAAAAAAAACGAAATTCAACCAAAATCCCCTTGCTAACGTTGTGAGTATATATAATTATGCATAAGAATTCCATGTATTTGTCCTAGTTCAATGTTATCATTATTTTCTTTTGTTCTTGTGTATGGTAATGTATGAGAATGAGTACGAAACAAAGGAAAATTTAAATTGAACCAAGGATAAAATTGATCTACAACAAATTGGCATTCATTATTTTATAAAACATACTTAGTTCATTATACCAAATGAACACCGGAGACAAGAACATCAACTTACTTGAAACTGTCAAAAAACTGAAACAGTGAGCCTCTATGACGCCCACATTTGTAGTGGAATGCTTGATGGCATTTTGCTTCACAACACCCAATTGTTGCACCTAGCTTTTTGCAAAAACTGCACCTCTGAAAGAAACAGAATGGTGTATTTGTAAGTCACTGTCATTTAAAATGATTTACACCTCTAAAGGCTGGTTTTCACTGGTGACAGAGTCAGAGTCAGAGTTATGTAATAATCAGAAGTATGAAGCGTTATGATCTAGTAAAAATCAAAGCAACAGAGTTGAAAGCAAAATACTGATCCCGTTATGACTCCATCACTTATGATCTAGTGAAAACTGTATTGTAGGAGTAGCAAGCACTATTTTGGTATCAAACTGTAATCAGAGAGCATGAGAATAAGAATTGTGATTGGTTGGTTCTTGCGTTTCTGGTTCTGACTCTGACAATCTAGGGGTGCTTACCATTTACATTGACCATCCAGGTCAGAACTTTACGTATAACATTCAGTGTTGCAGCTTGTCCAAACGATAAAATGGACAAATCACAAAATGTACTAGTATCAATTGCAAAACTCAAAATAAAAGTGCATTGATTAAGTCGATGGCCTATAATTCCTGAAATGTTCCAGATGGAGTGGTACACTGTATGTATCATTTCATTTTCCAACCAGAATTTTCGGGTTTACCATGCAAATGGTAAGGATCCTAGTCTTAACTGAATCATAAGCAAGGGAGTCATAAGTGGAATTGGAAGAAAATGGAAACGATCTGATTCTTCTGACGCCGATTCCATCGACCTTATGACTTAGTTTACGACTCCAATTTTTTCGATTTTCACTGGGTCATAAGTTTTTTTATATATCCAGCCCAGTCGAAATTAATGTGCCAGCAGCCGGCAATTTTGCTGCCTACAGCAGAGTGTTTGCCGCCTACTCAACACTTTTGTAGTTAATAAAAAATACTTTCTCAATACCTTTGCTTTTCCCACTGAAATTACTGGTGGTAAATGATGATTCAAATAAAAAGTGCTCAAAAAGCTGTCAAAATGCAGCAGAGTTTACCCCTAAAGCACCCCAGCTGAAACCAATTGAAGCAGTGATATTCAAAATGTTTGGGGTTGAATGTGCCTTTATTCCCGTAGATGGACCTTGCTGCCTTCTACTCCTTTTATCCGGGGCTGTCATTAAGGGCTGGGGCACGGGGATTTTCCCGGCCAATTCTGATAATTCTGGACTAGATCCCCAGCTACTTTCATAGAAAAACAGCATGTTGACTTATTGAAAACAGCTGGATTCCCTGGCTACATTTTGCACATCCCAGCCTGCATCAAAAATTAGTGACAGCCCTGTTTATCCTACCTGCTATTCCAAATAAGTTTGACAGGGCTGGGTCTCCGACTATGACTTATGAAAACCAGCCTTAAGATGGCTCGTTTATTTTTTATTTTTTGAAAGCTTACAGTTTCAATTGAGAAAAAAATGTTATTAATAATTATTGTTTTAAAACCTTGCAATTTGAACTTTTAGGGGGGGGGGATTCATCTTCAAACATGGTTATTTAGAGAAGAAAGTCTACTTGTTTAGATTGAGCAGCACAGAATCTTTAGGAGAACAGGGATGGTGCACTGGTGAGAGCACTTGCCTCCCACCAATGTGGCCTGGGTTCAAATCCTGGATGACAACAGAAGTGGGCTGGGTTTGTGTCACTGGTTCTCGACCCTTCTCTAAGGGTTTTTCTTCTGGCTACTCAGGTTTTCTTCCCTCAGCAGAAACCAGCATACAGCTTATTCAAGCTGGCTGTAGGCTCCAAGGTCATACATGAGTTATATGATGGTAGTAGTAGAGCCAGTCATGGCAGTACTAGTATAGCAATGGTAATAGAGCAGTAGTAGTAAAGCATTGTTCTTACTAGACCGCAGCATTGCAGCATTGCCACACTTTTTTGGGAAATGCCACACTGAAATTTTATAAAAGGGCCCTCAGGCACAAAGGAGGAAAAGAACCAAAAGAAACGCAAGCAAAGAGAAACGAGAAACCGAAGCAAACAAGTCAGAGTATTTCAATGAATTCCATAACATCCCAGTCTCTCTCTCAAATGGTGCACCTTTTTCTTCTCTGTGAGTCCTTTGCACCCCAAGACGCAAAATTCTGATAAGATTACTGTCTGGTGGCAGCCGTAGTGGTAGTGGTAGTGGTAGTGGTAGTGGTAGACTAGTAGTAACATCACCATCAGCAGTAGCAGCAGTAGTATTTATTCATCCCTATATTAAGATGGGGGATAGAGGCTCCCAGTTTATTTATATGAACCTGGAAATCATGTCAAGAGGCTTCCATCATCCCTGGTCACTTTTTAATTGACAAAATTTTAATTTCAATCCCTTGATAAAGATTTTCTGATGAACTGTGTGCTGTATGCACTATCTAACGAACGCTACAATACAGAAGGTTACAACACTAACCAGTCTTTTTGCCCTAGATATTTCTTTTTTGATATCCTTAATTAAAAATCCATCAAATCCTTCATCGTCGTTTCCATGTTGAGCCAAACCTGATGAAAAGAACTGTGGAAAAATAATTTCCAAATGAAAAAAGGTTCACCACAAAATGAAACAAGAAAACAGACATTACAGAAAAATTAATGAAGTTAAGCAAAAACAGTTGTTGCAGAATTTGATTTCAATTGATACTTAAAATCAGAAACTAAAGCATCTTAAACATTTACTGCAACTTTTTGATCTGGTCACAATGCTGTTGATAAAAGATTCATGATATCCATTCACAAGGGTAAGTACTGTACTAGATGTACAATAATTATGGTATAAATTTAAGCAGAGTATAAATTATTACCCCAATGTCCTGAGTGGTGTGTTGAGGATTTCCTAATACCTGTATGCCTCACTTATCCTCCAGTCATGATACAGTAAATTATTGCACAATTATTTACATGTACCATATTTACCCAAAAGAGTATTTGAGAGTGGCACATGATCTTTCTTACTATTCTTTCATTCAAAACTGATAACAGCATAGCAACAACATTAGTTTTAAACATCTATGGTAATGATTTCTTTGGGAACAATAACCAGGGTTGTACTCTAAGAAAAAAGTTGGGAGCCCATAACCCTTTAACCTTGAGATCCAGGGAGCCCAGCATATAAGTTTGATGCAAAAAAAAATATGTCCTGGTTGTCCAAATTCAAGAGTAAGTTGCTAGGGGCAAACAGGCTCTGCTTGTCCAATGAGCACAGTCCTGATAACAATAAATTTGTAGAGTGTTGAAACAGCACTTCGAATAGGCACCACTAGAACCTAGCACCACATTGTTGTTCAGAAGTGTGGTGCTTATTAACATAATTTATTTTGCTCTTAGGTGTAGCACTAATTCTGGGATGGCACTTATTCCAGAGAGCCCTCTTTCAATTAAATATGGTATATACACTCTATGCAAAAATGGCTGCCTTTAAATTATTCTTTTGTTCGCAAAAAAAAAGGAAAGTTATTTGACATACTTGAAACTGTAGACTCTTATATTGAAGTGGAAACAATAATTGACCTAATGAAAAACTGATCCTCTTTTGTCCTTCCCTTTTGCTAGTATAATCTGATTCTCCTTTTCTCTCTTCATCTCTTTTTCATTGCAATATTAATGATTATAATAAAATTACCTGTAATTTATTTTAATTTTGTTGCATAGCTTAATCAAACCCGCATTATAATGTAAAGTAATTCATTGTTATTTGTTTTTTGTTTTTGTTTTTCTGATATGTTCTTGCGCTCGTCTTGTTCCGCCTCGACTAGCTTTGTGGCTATTTGTGAGACAAGCTTCCTATCCCTATCTGAATTTGTCAATAAATTGTTGCTGTTGTTGTTCGTATTCAAAATAACCTCATTAACCTCGTTTTTGAGACCAAAATTCTAAAGAATTTGTTATCCCGAACAAGGTCAGTGAAGCTATTTTGAATACAAACAAAAGAATAATTTAAAGGCAGCCATTTTTGCATTGGGTCAATATTGGTCATTTTCAAGCAAGAATTTAGTGCTGTCCCAAATTAGTACCACACTTATGATTGTGGGCTTTCCTGATGTCTTACCATACAATACTGATGAACTGAAAATCCAGTTTCTTTCTCCACAAAGAACTTGCCAAACAGTTCCTCATTTGGTTCTTCTCTACACAGTCTACAAACATTGCTTCCTGATAAGGAACCAAAAACCATTTCATAATAATTATTATTGCTGCAAATATCAATGTAAAAAAATGTAAATGTAATTTGTTTTGACCCACGATCCACCTTACGAGCTAAGAGCTTGTTCAACATGTGGCCGTGCATTCCAGATTGAATTGGAATTTAGAAATGTTGGGTTTTGAGGAGAGGGGAAAACCGGAGTACCTGGAGAAAAACCTCTCGGAGCAGAGAAGAGAACCAACAACAAACTCAACCCATATACAACGCCAGGTCCGGGAATCGAACCCAGGCCACACTGATAGGAGGCGAGTGCTCTCACCACTATTACTGTAATAACTGAGCCTTTTGATAAACAGTTAAAGGAGCTTGGTCACAATATTTTGGGCCATTATTAGAGACATGAAAAAGTGCTTTTAAAAAATGGGAAACAGTGAAATAACAATTTGTCATGGAAGATAAGCACCAAACAGACAAGAATAAATGCAAATGTGGCAAAGATGGTGAAGGGTGGAGAAGATTGAAACAGATTACAAATGACCTTTTTGAAAAATTGAGGCTAAACTTTTTAAAATCCAAAGTAGCTCCTTTGAGAATAAAAATATTAAGCGATAACAATGTAGGCATGTAAACTAGCAACACAAATGCAACGACATCAACACAACAGCAAAATAAAAAGATCAGTTTTATCTTTAGTTAATTTATGTCATTACGCTCATGCTGTTTTGTCGCTAATATGTCATGAATTATGACAACATGTATGTTCACACTGCAAACAACATTCATTGGTTAGACATATGCATACATTTTCCCACTTGAATAAAGAAATAAAAAATGTGCCAAGTGCACTGAGGAGTTACCATAAAAGCTCTATTAATCCCCAGGAGGGCTTATTTAATTTCAGGCGTCATTAAGCCAAGTGCACTGAGGAGTTACCATAAAAGCTCTATTAATCCCCTGGCGGGCTTATTTAATTTCAGGCGTCATTAACAGGGGGCTTTTTAGAGAGGGGGGAGGCTTATTTCAACTCTGAAACATGCTGTTTTCGTTTTCAAAAAAGTTTTTGTACAAAAGTCAAACAGCTGCAGTGAAATTTTGTTATTTAATAAAGAGCAGCAAACAGTATCATGTGTTTGAGTGTATATTTGATTAAAAACAAGCCAAATTGGGACAAATGAAGTGGATTTTGCAACAGGGAATAGGAGGGACTAATTACAAAATATCATGTCCCAAAAGGGGGGAGGGGCTTATTAGAGGGGGGGGGGGGGGGGGGGGGCTTATTACAAAAACCGACTTCCAAACGGGGAACTTATTAAAGAGGGGGTTAATAGAGACGGGGGGCTTAATAGAGCTTTTAAGGTGAATTTTTAAGAACACAAGAGAAGTGGGTAGAGTAAGAGAAGCATAAGCCATATTCGAGTGCTTCTTACATTTCTCTAGTGTTCTTAAAAACTCTCAAGTGCCTATGTTACTGCACAATGCATGAGGAACAAGTCTTTTATTTCTTTTATAACATGTCCCAGAGATTTGTGTGAGCTTTCATACTGGAAGTCAATTAATGAAATTTGACGACACTCTGACCTCCTAATTTTGCTTAAATTATGAACTCAAAATAATGTCAAATACGGATTAAATCACAGATATTTTATTGCTTTTACTTTATTTTCTTTATAAAATGATTAGAGATTAGTGCGAACATTTTATAATAAATTATATATACCTACTAACCAAGTTCGAGGTCCATACAGTAAGTTACGGACCGAGTTATTTCCCGTTGATTTATGGCCCAAGCGTGAAGCGCGTGGGCCATAAATTAATGGGAAAAAAACAAGGATCCATAACTTACAGTACAGACTGAGAAAACGAGGCTAGTAAGATATTTATTATATTTCTGACGTTAATCCAGCACGCTGGAAAGAAAACTAGGTTGAAGTCAAGTGGGCCGTACTGTAGCGTACTAAGTTAGAGATATAATAATAGCACTTACTGTTTGTTATAAAGGATAGCATGAGAGCAATACATGTACAGTGTATAGACTTAATTAACTTATCGGGCTGTGTGGAAATCTTGTACTTTGACTCCACTGTCAAGGCATGCAGAGTGTTTTTCAATTTTCTCCTCACACTTCAGTCTTTGAATTTTTCTAAGCAAGGCATTGCTTATTTTCTGGCTAAAACCGATCAAACAGCTAGTCCTTATAACCTCAAGTAAGAATTATTCGCTTGGTTTTGATTTCTAATTTTACGAACTTGTTACATGTAATTCAATACTTAATGTTCCTTTCTCAATCTCGCATTTAATTGCAAAGCTGTGAGAGGTTATTAATAGTGTTGTAAATAAACTGTTTCTTGTGATCAGTTTGTGTTACCCGTCCATAAGCTGATATTCCACTATGAAAACAGCCAAACATTATTCACTTATCAATTGAAAACCAGCCCCCCCCCACCCCGGGCCAAGGTGGGGAAATGTGGGGGATTTTTATGGTATTTGAAGGCATGGTTTGCCCATGGGGGTGGGGGGTTTCTCAGGATTTGCTTTGCATATTATTCATCAAAGTCGGGGAGTGAGGTGGCGATTTGACTCATGCCTAGTTTCCTCACTGTAATTTCTTCACGTGCTCACTGGTATTTTTAACGGATTGCTCAGCCGTGCTTAGCCTCCAACGCAGTCGTTTTTAGGGGACTGGTATTTCACCTTCTCCCGACTAACACCTGCTTACCCGAAGCCAACATTCCTTTCCCATTGTTTGACTCACGGGCATCCTAGCCAATCACGATCAAGCAACTGTCCAACATGTAAAATTAATCCTTATGCGTGCTTCTTTCTCTCGCGAATTTATAAACGTATCAAAGCGCTGGAGCCGATTTGTTTTTAGTAATATGATGTGTTACAAGAGACTAAAGCAAATAAGAATTTAGATGCAACCAAGTTAGAAATCTGAAGCATTTATCAGTCAATCAAACATAGAGTAAACCGACGTGAAATTATCACACATGGTACAACAACAAAGCTCAATTTCTCATGGTCTTGCATTAAATCAGATGATCGCCCAAGCAGCGATCCCAAAACTTCCTGGGGAAGCGGTCACAAGTTATCAAACACTGATGGCATAGACTGTGCCAACTAGTAGTTTTTTTCGTCAGTTCACGAGATGCAGATGGCAAAATTATGCAGCTTATTACCTAGCAGCTCGTTCAATCCACTGTGCGCTATGGTCTACCGATGGCAAAGTTTCCTTCCTCCAAATCACTTAGACTAACCCAAAGATATGCCAATACTTCTTAAATTATTGACTTGGCCCTTCATCAAATTCACAAGAAGTGACAAAACACCTACAACATGCATATGAGCGGCGAGGAAATCGAAGATTGAAGGGAAAGCTTGCATTATACTGAAATAAGTGTCATTCCGTAACTAGTCGGCATATTGACGGAAATATCGCTATTTCCTCTCACAAGTTCTTAAATTGAAGTCAGTTGATATGCATTTAAACAGGAAATTTTAAACGTAGAGCCCACTGTGATCAAAGCTTGCTCAAGCTCTGTCTCTGCTAACTATCCTGCGAAAAGCATCCTGAGGTCAAGGTCAACCTTCCAGAATTTAGTAGGTAAAATGTGATTGGCTAAGCAGCGGGAAAGGAATGTTGGCTTTGGGTAAGCAGGCATTAGTGGGGAGGAGGTGAAATACAAGTCCCCTAAAAATGACTGCATGGGAGGCTAGGCCGTGCTTTGCAGTTTTATAGTTTCGATATCTGGCTAAGTTAACTACTTATTTTTCCTTTTATTTCATCATTTAGATTAATCCTTCGGGATTTAGCCTTGAGCTTTCATGGTTCGTTGACTGGGAAATGTTATTGTTATTCAAAACTTCTCACACAATGCAAATACACACACTCCTCTACTATGAACAATGAACTCTGACTGTTAGGTTAACAAGTGGTTTCTAAAGTTCTATATTTCCTCATTCTTTAGGGTCCAAAATATAAAATATAGCTCCTAGGAACTATTTATTGTATGCAGTCTGTTTATAGCATCAATTTCCGCGCGTTTTGTCTCCCTACACAGGCTGCTTGCTTTAGCTAAATTTGTCATTAACCCATTGACTACCGGCGGTTTTTACATTT
>JAEMWC010000321.1:735000-747500 GCA_016490735.1 Pachyseris speciosa
GCTGTAACGAGAAAGTTTCAAAACTCGCAAAACTCGTATCAAGCGGATTATTCTAAGTACCGGAAATGACGTCAATAGTGTTCCGTCTCCCTGCAATATCACCGTAATATAAAACGGTAAAATGGCTAAAAAATCAACGAGACCCAAAGCTGAAGTTAGAAACTTGATTATGCGAGGAGCGGAAATGACTCGCATAAGGTATTCAAATGTAAACCAAGCAACGTAGGCTGTTTCGATAGTTTGCCAGTATGCTCCATGCTCTTTAACAGTACAACGAGTTTCCCACACAGCGACAGGCTGTGAACTGTTGGAAGAGGCATTCCAACAGACCGTATGACGACCAATTGAAGGCAACGTTTCTATACAAAACGTAATTGTAGACATAATTATCACGAGCAGAGAAAATTTCCCCAGCAAATCTGCGTATACGGATGAATCAGGATACTCAAAAAGTTCCCAAATTTTACGCCTTACTGGGTGAGCAGGCATCTCTCCTTCCGGTTCGCCTTGTGGTCCTTCCGGTTTGATTTCTTGTTTATATCTCTTATCAGCTTCATGTAACTGGAAAAACTTGATTTCCTCCAGGAAGTTTTCCCGCGGGACGTGTTCGGGACAAGATAATATCCCGCAGGATTGGTAGAAGAACAGTATAGAATCAAACACTGATTTGTCCCGATCAAAGCAGTATTCTTTACTTAAAGGATTATAGTACTCGACGCGTTTGCTCGGTGAGCCGAGCAGCGTCTCAGGGTACTGAGCGAGAGTTTGCTCGTACGTCTCGAAAACCAACCCTCTGACATTGATGCGTATTCTAATTCCTGCATCCGCTGGAGTAAATGCTTGTAGACGTTGCTCCGGGCCATCCGGTCTGTAACGGTCGGATATGTCATATCCATCAATGGGTCGCGTAGCTGCAACCGCTGATATCGCATGCATACCTTCTTGTTATTTCACGATCAGCCTGTAATCAATAAATAAATAAAGAGGATGTGATAAACGTTGGTGTCATTCACCACAAAAACCGTTTAATAACTTCGGTTTCCTCTCACGGATGAAAGCATTTCGCGGATTAGACAGTCAAGCGTGAGAGGAAACCGAAGTTGAACACACAATCAGACTCAATTCGCGCGAAAGTATTTGTTCAGAACATTTCATCGCGCGCGCACTAATTCGTTGGCTGACGTTATAAACAACCACTTAATTTAAACCTGAAACGACCATTACATTTATCACTTGAAAATGAAGTCAAGATGACTTCGAAACGTCGTGTAATATCGCTCATTTTTGTAATCAAATGTATTTCAACACGTTTTCTCCTTCGATGGGTTTAACTATTAAAAACCACTTCAATTCAGAGTCATTATACCTCTGTTCAATTATAAGCCACTGAACTCATCTGTAACCCGAGGTGGGGGGGGGGTGGGGGTACTCCCTATAATGGCCTATACGGGGAGGCTCCGCCCGAAAGGGGTACCTTTTTCACGCTTCAGGTATATGAAAGGGTAGGGAAATCTGTCATTGAGGTATTTAAAAGGGCCTTTCATTAAAATATTTCGAACACTCATACCTTACGACTGTACTGTTTTAATTTATTGAAAGCTACATGAAAATGACAAGAAGACTTCCTGTTATAGGTATACGAAAGGGGTATCATTTGTCAATGGAAGGTATACGAAAGCGGTACCTTTTCTGTCAAAAATGGTATATAAAAGGGTAAGGGGGTCGGACCTCGGGGCGGAGCCTCCCCGTACGGGAAAACAAACAATCGGATATGCGGCGTGTATTATCTGGGACAAAGTTCCCTTAAATCTTAAAGAACTAAACATATACCAATTCTCAAAACAACTAAAACCTTATCTACTGTCAGAACAGCATAACTAAACGCAACCTAAGCATATACTCTTTCATTCCTATTATATTGTACACTTAAAACTGCTTCTTTACAAATAGTTCCTATCTCACTTATTTACAACTTTTAAATCTGGAGAACTGGCTAGAAAATCCTAGGATTATTTCAGCTCCAGGCTTTACCAAGTACAAACAGAAATGTTATTTATTATTTTTTTAAACTTTATCAGCGTATGTATGTACAAGGCAAATAAAGGTGTTGTTGTTGTTGTACTAAAACTACTACTTTTAGTACCCCCGGGTCTGTACCTGCGTTAAATTGTGTAATTGGCGATTAATATGGCATCTGAAAATCACAGTAACTTTAGACATTACTCTTTATAATTGATTGATCATACCCAAGTGGCGGGAGATTTGTTCAACAATTCATATTCACAGAATGCAATAGATCCGTTTCAATAACATTCCCAATCTGGAGGACAAAACAGTGGTTGTTCTCTCTCCTGAGAGAAATAAACTTTTCACATGCAAAACAATCTTATTGTTTTGTACTTCATATTGCAAATCAACTGAAAGTTGGGTCTATATTACTGATAGCAAACCAAACCAAACCAAACCAAATACAAACTACTCAACACGCAAATAAAAAACTGACTCAATCTTCAAAATCAACAATAATCAATTTTCACGTTTGTTTTATTTTTGCTTTTTGATAATTTTCATTTCAAGTAAAACGTCAGCGCTTTCTTTAGCTAAGTTAACAGAGTACCGCCGACCGGTTAGCTCAGTTGATAGAGCACCAGACTACCGTGCGGGAGGTCGCGGGTTCAAATTCCGGCCGGACCAACACACATGGTCTTAAAATAATTGAGGAGAAAGTGCTGCCTTTGTATTGACATCTGGAAACGGTTAGACTTTCTTTCCAATAAATGGAACGAAAACAGTTCTTGTGCTACGTGGCACCGTGTAATGATAAATTTAAAAAGTAGAAAGTTAAGTAAAAGTGCCACATTTTTGTCACAGGCAAGTTCCAGACGTTTCTGGCATAGCCCTTCATCAGTGGAATTATGTCCGTTAAAATGTGCGACATCATTTGCTGCGACATCGAGAATTGAAAGACGCACGTGCCCGCCTCAAATGAATCGGAAGTCTGAATTGAGGCCGCGCTACTGACTTGTGCCGATCTTAAAGGGGCAGTGTCACGAGGACTTTGCTGTCTTAGGCCAATTCTGTGCTAAAATCATTATTTTGAGGCTTTACTCATAAACAAAACGCTTCTGTAAAGTTACGACGAAGATATCAAATGAATTTTATCAGAGAGGGCTGACCATAATAAATTTCTTCAGGATTTTTTGAAGAAATAGCATCAAAACTTGAAAAAAGTGGCCAATTTTTTCAAGTTTCAATCCATTTCCATCCTTGCCATCCGTAGCAACAGCCGACAGGAAACAGTTTCAGTAGCTTCAAATAGTCTTTTTAAAGACTATCAATTCAGTGATGCGAAGACACCTTCTTGCTTTTTATAAAGTTGCCAAATAACGAGACACTGCCCCTTTAAAAAATAAATCGCATCTCCTGGCGTTTTTTCCTTATCCGAGAAGTCTCGGATAAGGACGATAAACCGTAGGCCCCGTCTCACGACACATGTAAGGGACATTCCCATCTGTCTATCACATTATGAAGAGTCAGAGTCAGAGTCGCCTTTGCAGGCTGACGTCCGATCTCACCCCATAAAAGAATACCGTTACCATTACTAACAACTTTATGAACAAAAAGGTAAAAACGTATAAGAAAAACTGGAGGCGGAGAGGAAGGAGGCAAGCAGGACAAATGGGACTGTGAAACGGCTTCCTTGTCTTAATATACTGAGTGCAAATTCTTCGGATAAAATGGCTTGAATATAGAGCTTTAAATATGTCAGTAGTATGTTAGGGTCAGAATTATCCTTGTTTTGGTCTAGGTAAGACTATCTAGGTGTCTAGTTGAATCATTAATATTCAAACTGGCTGCCCATTACATTACCATTACCATTACTACAATAGCAATAATAGACTTGCCCGGCCAAACTTGCCCAATATTCGTGAACACACTGGTTAACGGAACCAAAACATGTATGAAACTATGGAACACTCGAGGAATTTAAACTATATATGAAACACAGATCCATTGTTAATTTATGATGACAATGCTAAGACCGTTACAAATATTTATGAAACCACTCATCCAACCAACCTTCAAACTTAGTCATTCCTTTCAAGTCGCTTTCTGGGAAAAACTTTTCTCTGAGATTATCGTTCGCTTTTCCGAAAGTTTTAACAATTTTGTCGGTAAGAATAAATTCTTAGCTAACTTTTCTTGTTTTCCGCTCCGTTAGTCACGCACGCGTTATGCAAAACGGATCTCAACTCTTCTCTCAACCCTATATTTGCATACAAACTCAAGAGAAGAAGCCCAAAGGACAGCTCTACCATACAACAACAACAATGGACGCTCGGAGAGTTTCAACACGCGACTAATGAATGCTTGCTATTAAACAGCACGTTTCTTGAGACATTATTCCTTTTATTAGCGAATACAAAAATGATTCAAACACACAGAGATTTGAAATGAATAAAAATACATTTATTGACAACGAAATCCCCAACAACTACGAAATGTTTAGCACAAGGTATCAGGAAATTAGGATGCAATCAATCGTCTTCGTTACATTGAGAATATCAAACAATAATAGTGAAGTCCCCTTAACAAAGAAATATACTCTAATAGAACAACGTATAACACGCTAAATATTGGTTTGAAATACATTTGTATTGGGAGCAAAAACACAGTATAACAGTCAAAGTAAATCTATTCTTCATCTTGTGGAATGGGTTGCTTCACAAATAATCGATCAAGCAAGAATTTCCGCTTATCGAGGGCTAGTTCTGTCGATTCTAGCCAATCGAATCCATCCGTATCTTTGAGATCTTTTTGGGATTCCATCATCTTTTGGAAGGTGTAATCTTTCTTCATCACTCGCATCCACTGCAGATACTCTAACAGCACTTTTCTCAGTTCTTTTCTGTGGAGCTGAAGGAGAGCGTTCTGCGCTTTAAGGTGAGCCACATTTTCCGAATCTCCGTTTCTCTCGTACTCAAGGATCAAAGCATTGAGCTGGACCTCGTGGCGTTCCTGAGCTTCATCTAATATAAGGAACCAAGGGTTTAAGTGCTCTGTCATTTCTTGGGAAGAATCCGTTTCTTGGCTAGATTGAGAGTCTTCACTGTCTTCGCTGTCTTCGAAATTTCCATTACCCCGTTGAAGAAGGTAGTCATTATAACCGTCGCTCCAAGACATTTTTTGGTTTGAACAGCACGAGCTTTGACGGCAAACTGAACGGTAAGTGGAGCGCCGCCTTTCTGAAACAAGCAGTGAAAATGTGAAGCTTATGGGATGAGGTTTAATGTGACAAGCTGCTGGTACTGCAGGCAGGGTTACTAAGTTCTCCTCTCTGTGTTCGGCCCTTCATCGTCTCCATACAAAGTGAGCCACTCAGGAACTGAATCTGCTGTTGTTTTACAATGTTTGATGCTCTTGGCTGCTTTTCCAATGCCTCTTGGTAGAGATTTCAGTGATTTCTTTACTCCTCTTGGTGTTGATAACTGATGGACGATCGTATCCTTTTCCTCTTCCTGCATTGATAGAGGTGTTTCACTTCTTGAACGTCTTAATCCCCGGCTCCTCTTTGCTGGATAGATCATCACTCTAACCTTAGGTTGTAATTTCGCTTGTTGTAACCACTCCCTTCGATTGATATAATCTAATTCATGTACATCTGTGAGATGATTAGACAATTTAACGAGATATTTCGCTCCACAATTCGGAATTGGACAATCACGGCACACGCGTTTAGCCATGTTAACAGTTCGAGATCTCAGCAGAAAGAAAACCGTTTCAACAAATTTTAACCTCTTATTCGAAGGACAAGAAGGACAAGAAGGGCACTGTCACGCTATTGTACCATCACTTTAAAAGGCTTTAAACTGTCAATGCATCAATGGAAACCTTAAAATAATGGTCTAGTTTTGTTGCCAACGACATTAGTACTGCATTGACACTATAAACTCCTGTATTCCTTCTAAGATGACGAGGATGGAAATGGATTGAAATTTGAAAAAACTTGCCAGTTTTTTCAAAATTTCAAGCGATTAATTGAAAAATCACCAAAAAATTATTATGGTTAGCTCTCCCTGCTAAAATTTCATTGGAATTCATATTGCTCATTCTGTAGGGGCAATTTTTGTACGATAACAGGAAAAAGACAGTAATCTTGGCAGAACTGAACCAAAAACAGCAAAAATACCGGTGACAGTGCTCCTTTAAGAGGCTTGCATGCTGGAAGGAGAAATATAAGGAGTAACGGACTACGAATTTATAATCACATGAAAGTTTCTGAATTTATACCACAACAACAAGATAGTCTTGCAGAGAAATGAAGCTGTATTTTTAACAAGATCTTAATGCGCAGCTAATTTCAACAATAAAACTTGTTTATCTTTCGAATTCTCCATAACTTACAGTTTTGCCGTGTTGGTCGGTATGATTGTTTTCTTACGTTGATTTTGAAGCTCTTGTAAGCTTTTCACAGGGACGCGTCCACAAACTATATATTGGGAAAAAACACTAACGTAGACGCCACCATGAATAACATGCATTCAGCATTAAGGGAAAAGCAATATTGCTAACAAAAAAGTGGAATTTAAAACTGAAGTGAATGTAAAGAACTCGCGATTTCATTCGTACGAGGTGAAGAAATCTGACGGACTGTTTTTACACTGCCCGGCCTTTGGTACACTCTTAAAATTATTGAATGATTTATCAAGAGCGTGGAATACTAAAACTCATACATGATGTAACATGTGCAAACCGCCTGAGTTGGTATGAATAAGCCAGGACAAACAAGCCACTGAACAAAACTTCAGCCAGGACTGGCAACCGATGTTTTTCCTTCATTTTAAAACAATAAATTGAAATTACCTTGAAGTGAGTTAGATGTCAAGCAATATCTCAGTATCCCTTGCTTCTTTTCTCTATGATGCAGCCTAAAAGCTTCCGTTTCCTTTACATCTTATCGTGATCTGCGTTGTCCTTTTCGCGTGAAATGAATTCGTTTGAACCTGTACAACGCTCGGCTTAAACACCAAAACGTATTGAACCAGTAAGCAGCGATACACGGGCATCAACTTGTACAAATAGTCGGATTGGTAGGATCCGGTGTGCTAAAACCTGTGAACGAGGAAAAGTTTAGTTAAAACATCACTGTACATAATGAAAGCAATAAGATACCTGTCTTGCCACCAGTTTACCTTACGGAGTTCGTCTTTCTTTTCCGAGCAAGTGCTAACGTTTACGATGCACTCCACAGTGGTGTTAAAATCCACTGAAGCAAGCCAATTTCGATATTTCTTTTCTGCAAAGTTGAAATATATGAATATGTCTACCCCGCGGCGACAAATATTACTTAATTCTGGTGGTGGTGAGCCGCGAAAGTTCGCCGCAGTTTCCAAGGATGACCCGAAGGCAAGTTAAAGTCACACCCACGCAAACTGTTAACCAGCGGAAAAAGGACATCTTGACGTGACCCTGTCCTTCGAACAAGCACAGGAAAATCTGTTGAACTTACTCAAGGAAACGGTTGGCTTCGATAGAGAGCAAAGCGTTGAATAATTTATGACAGTTTGTGGCACGAAAACTTGACGAGACAAAGGGCTGCCGCAACAAATAAGGAAAGAATCTGTGGACCGAATTATAGTTCATTATCGGCCAAGTTTAAGCGAAGGAGCTTAAAAGCTACAATCCATTTATCAAGGCATTACATTTGGAAACAAGAGGGCGTTTCCCACAAAACTGGGCTATAAAATCTCTATAAACATTTCCTCATTTGGAATTGTCTTCAAATCAAGATCATTGTCAAATTCCGCCTAAATGAATTATTTACAAGAGGAATAATTCCCACAGGAATTAACACAAAAACTTAGTTCGAATATTGAATTGAATTGGGTGTTAGAAATTAGCATTGACATTAGAAATCAACCGCTCAAAGCATGTCTTTTGCTGACTTATACTGTACAATTTAGTAACTTTTTTCATGAGATAGATAACGTGTCGTCTACAGATTATAAATATTATATGTACTTTTCGTTACCGGCGGAGCTGAGAGATAAGAAGTAAACGTTGTTTTGACTAATAAACGCTTTCAATTTACATATTTGGTTTAAGACTTGTTGCCATATTCAAAGATGAATTTGTATTTGAAATCGTATTTGGGTTTAAAAAAAATTACAACTGATCGAGGTCACAAAGAAAACATACCAAGTCATTATTTTCAGTAAAGAAAATACAAAAATATCACGAATGAATGGATGGATGGTTGTACGAACGAGCGGAAAAAAGGACAGACGGAGGAAAGGATAGATTGGTGGATGGATTGACGGAAAAAGGACAGACGGAGGAAAATAGACTATGGATGTACGGACGGACGGACCAAGTTCAGACAGACGGGCCAATTTCAGACGGATAAACAAAAGATCAGACGGAGGAAAGATGCTACGGATGGACGGACCACTATCTCAGAATCTAGACTACGATCAGTCCTTAACTTTATTATTTTTAGGATTATAAAAACGAGTTATAGACGAGAGCGCGCGCGAAAATTGCCTCCCTCGACGACGGATCTGGTCGTAGTCTACCCTGCACTGTAGTAGCTAGAACATCAGACGGGTGAACTTAAGGTATTTGGTTAACTTCTGTCGGGAACTTAGATTCTTCGTTATTCCTTGCACGTCCGAACCATCACTTTGGTTCTTGATACTTTTTCAGTCACCAAATTTGAGAATTAATTTAGAATGACGACAAAGCTACAAGATTTACTACCCATTTGTTCATTTGACGGTGACTTGATTTGTATTTAAAAGTGGGGGGGGGGGGGGGGGGGGGGCGGCGGCGGGAAGGGGAAGGAAGGGGGGTGGGGTCGGTGAGTCATCCAGTTCAAAGGAGCCACTCCGTCATGCCGGACAATTCCCTCACTAAAAACGTAACAACTGAAGCAAGTGAAAGTTAAAGTGTAAACGTGTACTCATTCTACCGACCATGAAAACAATGGAGTTAAACTAATAAAGAAGATTAAATCATATAGCTTTGCCAAGTAATTATGTGTTTTGCCCATATTTAGGGAAGTAGTATTCAAGAAATGTGTTGAAGAAGTAGCTTAGTTGGCCCGAAGCTGCGTTTATAGTTAAATTTCGCATGCGAATATTTTCCTTTTAGAACAACAAATCTAAACCTCATTCAAGAGGTGACAGCAAAATTATCAATTGATTATACGCAAAATTTCATAATATAATAACAGTCAAATGAAGAATGATCCTCGCAGTTGTGGACGCAATTTATGCAATTGCGAAAAGAAGCCTGAAAAAAACATTCAGGACTTCAACGGGGTTTGAACCCGTGACCTCGCGATTACCGGTGCGATGCTCTAACCAACTGAGCTATGAAGCCACTGACGTTGGGAGCAGGTCAATTGTGGGTTCTTATGTTCCCGTGAAAGAAATGAGTGAATGATATATGAAATGAATCATATATGAACTGCGGAAATGAAATCAAATGAAGAATGATCCTCGCAGTTGTGGACGCAATTTATGCAATTGCGAAAAGAAGCCTGAAAAAAACATTCAGGACTTCAACGGGGTTTGAACCCGTGACCTCGCGATTACCGGTGCGATGCTCTAACCAACTGAGCTATGAAGCCACTGACGTTGGGAGCAGGTCAATTGTGGGTTCATATGTTCCCGTGAAAGAAATGAGTGTGAATGATATATGAAATGAATCATATATGAACTGCGGAAATGAAATCAAATGATCAAATTTCGCAATTGCATAAATTGCGTCCACAACTGCGAGGATCATTCTTAATTTGATTTCATTTCCGCAGTTCATATATGATTCATTTCATATATCATTCATATAATAACAGTAGTAGTAATTTTTAGAAAGTCTAAAGGAAATGTTTGTCAATATACGGCTCACGGCTCCACATCACTGATATATTATAAACTGAGTTTGGGTGTTTACAGTGGAATATATTCAGAATGTAAGTAAGTGCAAGGCATAAAGAAGAGAAAGTCTCTTATAAAAGCCGAAAAATCACGAAGGTTGTCATAAGGTCGTTCACCAAACACAAAGAAGAGCTAGAAATCAAGAGACAAGTATTTACTGGTTAGCTAATGAACTCTTTATACCAATTCGACAGAGAATGTTTTGTCGACGTGTAGCATCATTGAACATCTCTTAGCGGTTATAAGTACTGTATTGGGAATAGACCTGGCAGCTTATATTTTAAATAGTTCGCTGGAAACATGTGCCAAAACCTATAAATCAAATGATTTGTATGGAAAAGTGAGCAACGTGAAAGATAGATTCGGTCAATCAGTTCTTTCTTCACGGCAAAACCTTGCAAGCACTTCGCATGCAGTGATCTAACAACATTAGAAAATCTTATTCAATACTGCCTACGGACACGGGTCATTTTCTGTCACCTCGCCAAACACTTTGAATTAATTGCTTTTTGCTAGCAACACCAGATCAAGATTTTGCGCAAACGAATGGCGGAGATTCCGACATAAAAAATAAGGGAAGTTTGTTTGTTTTTTTCCTTTTTTGCAGTGAATATTATGTGTCATTAACTCATTTACAAACAAGACCGCTTCTTTCTGAAATGGTTTGCGAAAGTCATTTCATTTACTTTCCCGATTAGATTAGTTATATTTCGTTCAATTTGCAGATTAACTTTCAATTGCGCTTTCGATTCCATCTTCCAACTGCAGAAGTATTCGCGAGGTTGCCTTCTATTTCTCAACTTCCCCCGTCTGCATGAACTGCGGCTGGTAATTTAACCGAGCAAGTTTTGCATTTTAAACGACGTAGTGCAAGGTTGTTGAAATGGCTTCCTTCACAACACCGCACTTTCCTCGATTAACTGGAAATAATTTGATAACCGTAAAAACTAATCAATATTATCTTTCATAGCAGACCGTCCTACCTCCATTGATTATCAAAGAAGAGTTCATCCTGCGGAAAAGTTCAACAACTTCTTGTTTTTTTCTAGAGACGGAGATGAATGTTTTATTAATGTTCCCACCAGCTATGGGGAAAACACGAAACCGACATTCTCATCTTGTGATTGGATGCAGTCGAATGTCCCGCCATGGAAATGCATTAAGCGAAAAAATAAAATAATCGACGGGTTTCCATTGTTCATGAAGCCTTAAACTCAACACGACAGTTTCGTCGAATTTACCAGAACTTTACTCAATTTATCCCATTTCCAGTAGGCAACGAATAGAGAAGATAACAGTATACTATTTTAATCCAAACCTTTAGCGATATTAAAATTACTTTCACTGAAAACCGAAGGAACCTACAATTTTTTTTCCAGAATGGAAGAAATACAGATGTTTTTTAACCATTTCGCCGGCAGTTAATGACCTTTGACGGAAATATCTCACTAAAGACAAAGAGTAAAATAATAATATTATTGTGGAGACTTGCTTGAAGTGCAATAGAACTGATTTCTGCTTCCGGACTGAATATTTCAAGATTCTTTTCCAGAAATAAAATTAGCTAGGCAAAAACCAAAATGCTGATTTAAAAGCACACTTTGCCGGTAAAGCATTTTCAAAAAGTGTTCTTTCAATAAATGAATTGAATTGCCATTCACAATGTAGTCCTTTGTTTCACACTCAATTGCCGCGTGGCCGGGAAACTGGTGTCAAGCTGTGTGCCTTCAGGTGACAGCTCGTATTCAGGGTCCTTTCGAATTCCATTTGTTAGAATCATGACCGATGCCAACTTTTCAAATCAATACGATACGAGTAAAATATCTTCCGTTATTAGTCAACACAATGTGACAGTTATAAAGCGGGATCAGGGTCAAAATTCAGTTTCTAGCAGCAACAGTTACAACAAAAAACTAGTCATCCTAATTGGAACAGGCACAGCGTATCAGGAACAGGCACAGCGTATCAGGAACAGGCACAGCGTATAAGGAACGGGTACAGTGTATCAGGAACAGGCACAGCATATCAGGAACAGGCACAGCGAATCGCGAAAAGGCACAGCGTATCACGAACAGGCACAGCGTATCAGGAACATGCACAGCGTATCAGAACAGGCACAGCGTATGACGAACAGGCACAGCGTATCAGGAACGGGCACAGCGTATCAGGAAAATGCACAGCGTATCAGGAACAGGCACAACGTATGGCGAACAGGCACAGCGTATCAGGAACAGGCACAGCGTATCACGAACAGGCACAGCGTATCACGAACAGGCACAGCGTATCAGGAATGGGCACAGCGTATCAGGAACAGGCACAGCGTATCACGAACAGGCACAGCGTATCACGAACAGGCACAGCGTATCACGAACAGGCACAGCGGATCACGAACAGGCGCAGCGTATCAGGAACAGGCACAGCGTATCAGGAACGGGCACAGCGTATCAGGAACAGGCACAGCGGATCAGGAACGGGCACAGTGTATCAGGAACGGGCACAGCGTATCAGGAACAGGTACAGCGTATCACGAACAGGCACAGCGTATCAGGAACAGGCACA
>JAEMWC010000321.1:755000-795000 GCA_016490735.1 Pachyseris speciosa
CTCTGTGGCCTAAAGGTCATTGTTCCTGCCTGTGACGAAGCTAACCCGGGTTCGATGTCCTTTAGTGTTATATATCACGGGCTTTATTTTTTCTGTTTCTCTTTTTCTTGTTCTTTTAGAAATATTTTTTACAAGTGTTATAATTATTGTTCTCAATGGTTGAGCTGTATTTTAGAGGAATATATGTTGATAGGGGTCTAAAGAAATAGACTCCAACACAAGCTAAACACAATGCGTCCGATGTAAGAAAGACAGCTAGACTTCCCTCTATTCTTTTGTTTAGCACTAAGTTAGGGATACAATACTGTTTTTTGCAAGCCCGGGTTTAGGCTAATTGTAGCCTCTTGTCTACACTACGAGTACCGATAGTCCCTTGTTTTTTCGAACAAATTTGCGTCCCGCGAGGAGAACCCACACGCAGGGAGGAGAACAAAATGTCGTGTTTGGGCTGTCATAAAAAAACAACCTTATTTGTAAGAGAATGTTCTCATTATTTTTCGTTTGACCGTGGTTAACGTTTCATCTCTCCCAGACTGCCTGCAGATCGTTTCTGGGTGTTGGGGCGCTCACGCCAATAGCGCGGGGAGAGTAGAGAAACCTGAAGTGAATGCGCTCTAACGACAGGAGACTGGTTCGCGCCTGTCTCCAGTCTCTTTCCGCTCTGTTCTCCTCGCTCGTCTCACCGCACTGTTGCTCACCGAGATAATTGTTAATACAATCGCGCTTCGACTCTCCAAAAAAGTGACTGCCAGTGGTCTACATCTCTCCTGTTGCCTTTCTATGATACGAAGTACCTGGTACCCGGTTTTTCTTCGTTTACCATACGAAATCCTATTTCCGATAATTTATCCTGGTTTTATGCGGTCTATGAGAACATCATGGGCTAAATCAGGAGCCCATCAACGGGAGCCTACATCTCCTCTAATTCCTTGAGTCAACCGTTTCCCAAGTAGGTTTATTTTAAGAACAGCTGTTTTGCGTAAAACAATATGACTGGGCTCCTGGTTAAATATAGAGTGCAATGCACACTGATGTCATCGACTTCCTCGAGGGGTCTGGTCGATCCCCGGGCTAACCAGGGTGACCGTGAAATCAACCAAGAAAACTTGAGGAATAATTTCCCTTGGGGGGCAGGGAGTCTTGCAAGACAACGTCCCTTGGGTGAGGTGTCTCTCAGCAGAAAATCCCCCTGACATTCTTTACAAACTCATGAATTCCCTACCCTCGGGCAAAGAATCTCATCCATCTCCTTGCATTCCCCCACATATCTCCCTGGTTGGCTCGAGGGTCGACCCCACGGGGAAGCCGATGACATGTGCAAAAATACGTGCTAGTGATCAAATGGCTGTGATTCGCAGCGAGTGCGCTGAAATGTTCTGTGGTGTTGATTCCTTCCTGGTCGAACTGTTCGTTATCAGTTTCGGTGTTGCAGGCAGACTCTGAGTGGGGTTACTGTATGACTCACCTGCAGTAACACAACAAAAAGTGATCAGCAAATTAGCGATTAGAGTGGTATTCACTTGAGTGTTGAAATTTGCCTTGGTTTTGCTTTACTTCGGTCTGGCGCCACTTCTGATCTTCAACCAATGAGAGGCAAAATCAAAACCAATAGTGACTTGTTCGCGTGCATTTTCTCGCGCTTGGCGCCGGCTACATGTAATGGCTTCGAATTCTGATTGGTTCATTGCGTTGTTTACGTCTGTTGTGATTGGTCGGAGAAATTGCTTTGGTTTTGATTTTACGACACTCGATTGAAAATCGCTCTAATTAGAGAATTAAAGGCATATGGAACTAGGCCGGCAAAAACGTTCAGACAGGCTATTGATTTCAGTCAAGACAGCGATAACTAAGCGCAGTCATTATGTAAACTGACCGCTTCTATGTTTGTTCCAACTACAGTTAAAAATTTCACTGCTTTCGCTAACTCAAGATACCACTAAAGTCCCGTAACTTGGGCACTAACTGTAGTAAAGACTACAGTTTGTGTATCTGGAAAAGGGAATTTTCATTGTGGGGACATTGAATTTTATTTCTTTGTTAAAAGAGTTGCATCTGAATTTCGTTGGACGGTTATCTTGTGTACCTGGTGACATTCAATTGAATTATTTTGCGCAAATGGAATCTGATTGAGAGTCAAATTTTACTGTTTTGGCAACTTTCACATTCAAAGACGTTTCAGTCTTGATAGAGCACCGAAAGTAAATTGCGATTGCTTTGGTTTTGCATTACTTCTCGCTGTGATTGGCCAGCAAAACTCGCGCCATTTTTTTCTGCCAATGAGAAGCGAAACCAAAACCAATCGCAAGATACACGCGAGCATTTTCCCGCGCTTCCGGCTACATGTAATTGCTCGGTATTCTGATTGGCTCGTTTCGTTGTTTGTATCTGCTGTGATTGGTCAGAGCAATACACGATTTTGCTAATGATCAGTTCCTGGTGAATTGTGGGTAGATCCAGTCCTTTGTGGGGGCAAACGGCCATTTTAAGACGTAATTTGAAAATGTAATTTTGACCGTTTGCCCCCACAAAGGACTGGATCTACCCACAATTCACCAGGAACTGATCATTAGCAAAATTGTGTATTACCTTTGGTTTTGGTTTTTTTATGACACTCAACTGAAAAGCGCGATGTTGAATACATCAAACCCTTTTTTAGAACTCATATAGAGACTGCTTGACTTGAATTACTCAGCAACTTACCATTACACTCGTTGTTGGTGTCTGGAATATCAAAATCCAATGACTTTGCTCTTGATCGCAGTCTGGAGTTGCTTTTGATGTTCTTCTCTGGCTTAAATAAGACAATGTACACTTTAGGCAAGAAGATAAACACCAGGATGGTTGTTGCGCTTATTATAGAGCTAAAAGCAAGAGCCACTGCTTCGAAGCCTCCTCCAATGCCATAATACACAGGCAAAAACGCAATCCATATCACACATGTAGTGTACATACAGAAGCCGATGAATTTTGCTTCGTTGAAATTGAGTGGTGTTTTGCGAGTCCTAAATGCATAAAACGTGCAAAGCACGATAAGTATTGCGTTGTATCCAAATAAGGTTACCATCCCCACAGTACCTATATTGCATTTGATAAGGACGTATTCTTTTTGGTCATATGAAGGGACAGCTGTTGGTGGGCGAATTAAAAGCTCTGTTATTGACATGGTGAGTTCCGGTGCTGTAATCACAGAGGTTATAAGAAGTTGAGACTTGGGACTGATGAAAGAAGGAGTTTTTACTCCGCTGAAAATGCGCGCTATTCTGTTGGTGCGGACCAGCAGAGAAGCGTAGCAAATACTAAAGCACAATCCTATTCCAAATCTTTGAATCGCACACACGGCTTTGTTTGGATGGGAAACCATCACAAAAGCCATGCTATAGCAAAGTAGCAGTCCTACAAGAAGCACAACGGAGAGCTCATGTCCTGAAGCTTTAATGAGTGGCGTGCTGGCGAATTTAACAAAAACTCCACAAACGATAGAGGTAGCAATGATTCCAAAAGACGCAAGTGTAACCACGATAGCGATCCAAACACTGCCGAGGTGTTTCTCGTGCAAAGGCTCACAGCCGTCAAACGTAGCATTGGGTTTCATGCCTTTGTCACATGTCTTACACGTGAATTCGTTGGCCACGTACGAGTCTTCGTCACAAGTCTCACATGTCCAGCAGCATAGCGAGTCACGTATGCGCCTTATGGCTCGGCGACCGCAAGGCTTCCCACAATGCGATTCAGGATAAGAAAACCCCTGAATAAACTCCCTGGGGTTAAAGACTAGATCTCCCTCGATCCAGCTGCCCAGTCTTTCGTAAGAATTTTGACCTGCGTCTCTGAAGATGTAAATATCGTACTTCCCAGCACCATCGCTGTTCTCATCAAATGTAACATGCCCTGTTGTTCCATTGAACGACACATTCCGAAGGTACCCCAGCAAGGCCGTACGATCCAGAGTTTTCATCTCAGGACAGAAACCAGGAACGGCTCCGCATACTTTCTCGTGGAGGGCGTGAAGCGCATGCGCAAACGAGAACACCGCATCGATGACAAAAGGCACCTTAGCGTCGAATCTGTCGAGATGAGAGGAGCGATGCTCGGTGTAGTTACAACGATGTACCGACGACGTATCGTTTCCAAACTTACAATTAAAACGCTTCTCCCAGTATTCTCGAAACCAAGGGTTTCGCGAGTTATTCAGTGGGCTAAGTTTCCAAAAGTAATCATAAAATGGTTGCAAATGCTTGTCAAAGGTTTGTACCTCGAGCGTAATAGCACCATCAGCAACGTCTTCCAAATCTTCGAGATGACGAAATCTCGTCCCCCAAAAGTCACTTGCAAGCCAGATGAACTTCTTCTTATTGCCTTTCATCTGCGCTCTTTTAGCGGCGAGGAGCATTGAACGCAGATCCTCGGAATTACAAAACATTACCACCACTTGAATGTCTTTCTCCTTGAGGAAACTGTCAATGATTTCATCATAATCCTCCGCAGTATAACCTGGGTCCAACTGGTAATGCTCCGCAATGCACACGTTTGACAGTTGGGAATAGTTTTCAAAGATGAGGATGCCCTGCTCACCATAGCTACCACGTGAGTGGACTGCGAAGACCGCTGTCCAGTTCATATAGTGGACGATCTCAGCCATAGCTTGAGCCTGGAACGAGTCCGGGGGAACTGTGCGAACGAAATACTCAAATCTGTTTTTGTCGCTTAATTCAGCACTTGTTGCTGCGTAACTGACTTGCGGCACGTCGAAGAGACGAAGGAGGCTGGCGACCTGGAAAGAAAAACATAGGCGGCTTTGTGATGCACTGGAGTAAAATGGGGAGTAGGGTTGGCGAAGTGGTGAGAGCGCTCGCCTTCCACCAATGTGGCCCGGGTTCGATTCCCGGACTCGGCGTCATAAGTGGGCTGAGTTTGTTGGTTCTCTACTCTGCTCCGAGAGGTTTTTCTCCGGGTACTCCGGTTTTCCCCTCTCCCCAAAAATCAACATTTCGTTTGATTTATTTAGAGTTGATTTGATTTAGTCTCCCCAATTAGTATAGCATCTGTGCTTGGCTAAATAGATTTGAGACTTAAATAAAGTGATTATTATCCTTAATTTACAATCAATGACAACAAAATCAGAATACAGTGCAACCTTGATTTAGCAAAGTGCCAAGGGACTGGGGAGATTGGCTCGTTATATCGAGGGTTCGTTATATCGAAAACCTCGTTATAACGAGTTTGCTGAAAAAGAACCAAAATGTTCGTTATATCGAGGTATAGTTAACGGTGTTACGTTGCACTACCCAGCATTTCGGAATCTGAACGATTAATTTACATTTGTGCTTTAATGTCTGTATGGAGTTGTTCTCTCACCCCGCTTGTGACAGGATTAAATGATTTTCTTCGCTGTTGGTTTGTTCTGCATTAATCTTTGTCGCGTGTTGACATTTATTCGTTATATCGGGGTAGATTTTACGTTTGGGTTTTCGAATCGTTTTCGTTATAATGAGGATTTAGTTATATAGAGGTTCGTTGAATCGAGGTTCCACTGTAGCCAAATCAGAGCTCAGGGAAAAACAAAATACCGTTTTTATTTTTGACATTCAACAGTCTACGAACGCAAATAAAAAGTTTCTTTAACCCTTTGGGATCTGAGACAATAATAAATCGTTATTATTATTATTGATGATGATGATGATGATGATGATGATGATGATGATGATGATGATGATGATGATGATGATGATGATGATTATAAATACAATTCATTTCAGCGATGTTCTGTACGCACCTGTATGGTAGTAGTGCTATAGGATGGACCCACCACCCCTCCCAGAGTAGATTCTTTCGTTGCCTCAAGGGTCTCCAGCGAGAAGCCACATAATTGCTCCCTGTTGGCTAATGTACCGAGTACAAAGTTCAAGCACTGTTCCAGGGCTGTGTTAACAACGCCACAATCATCGCGGATTTCTGAACCAAGAGTTATATTTGGAAGGAGGTTTTTGTCTTTGTTTACCTGAGAAAAGAAAAGATTGAGTGAGAATCGAAGGTTTCAGTCCGTTTTCTAGGGTTAAGCTCCACAAGCAGTATTAGAACAGAGTTTACCTCTAGAAAACATTTCTGTAAAAAAATTATGCCAATGCTAGGGTTCACTTTGAAAGCTGTTATATCAGCAAGAGCTCATAAAGATACATCACATCCTTTTACAAGAAACCGCTTTACGCACTCGTTCTCAAGGCTTTATATTTTCACTAGTCGTAAACAAGCTGAAAAGAGGGTGAGAATTTCATTGACAAAAATTATGGAATGAGTCAGTTTTGGTGTGAGCAGCTGTGATATGAGAGGCTTCTCCCACTTGCTTGCTTCGCTCTTGGGAACTTGCCCCCAAATTACTATTTTTCTTGTTGTTGTTGTAGTTAATGTGTTTCGTTGTCCAGTTCAAACAATGTCTCTACTCAGTACATCAGTTCTACACACTGGTGCTTTTGACGCTCAGAATAAGATTAATCACTTTTGAGTTTAACCCGGTAGTTTTTGTAACTTCAAAGACATTTTTTTAAAAGGCGTGAAAAAGGTTTGGGGCCACGGTTTGTTTACATCAATTTTACAACATTTAGGAAGGCTAGAAGAGACTTCATACTCATGTCTTTACTACTCTCAGCAACTAAAATTACCCAAGATGATCTAGAAACGACGGCTGCTGTGCTGGTTTCACCAGCAATAGAGCGCTTTGCAATCGAGTGTCGTAAAACCAAAACCAAAGCAATTACTCAGACCAATCACAACAGAAGTAAGCAGTGCAATGAACCAATCAGAATACGAAGCAATTAATCACATGTAGCCGGCACAAAGCGCGGGAAAATACGCGCGTGCAAGTCACGATTGGTTTTGGTTTTGCTTCTCATTGGTTGAAAAAGTGGCGCAATTTTTCCTGGCCAATCACAGAGCGACAGAGCGAAGCAATGCAAAACCAAAGCAAAACGAGAATTGCTTTCGTCACTCAATTGAAAACCGCTCTAATATAAGGTTTAAAAGTCGGCCAGTGTTAGACGCTACAGTTGTAAATATCCTAATGGCGAGAGTATGGCGAGTCCACTGGCCATCACATTTCAAACTGAATTTGACAAATGGTTTTTTTTTTCATTTTGGTTTTGTTTTCACTGAACGAGACTAATCAGGTCTTTCTTCACTAATCATATATAATCGTCAGATGTTTCAGAAATGTGTTGGAAGAACAGAAAAAAAATCAAATAGAAATTATTCACTGCCGTGCCCGGCGATCAAAACGACTCGCGAAATTAAAATTTGCGATTGCAGAAGAATATCATTTTTTGTTACCCTAAATAAGGAAGACAAGTCAATAAACATTGGTAAGCAAAATATTGCGGCAATATCAACAAAGCACCTGTTTTGACATCAAACCAGTTAATTGAGAAGATGTGCTAAAGCATAACAAGAAAATACTACAACTTCAAGAACGGCTCACTATCCTGAGGAGTACATAATCTTTAACATACCGGGTAAATAAATAGAAGTTGACTCAGATGAAAATCAGTAAACCATCGATGCAGAAGTACAATGGAGAGCAAAGTTCATATTTCGAACTTATTGAGACGTTTTTGACAAATCCAATTAAACAAAATAAATAAAGACGCTTTAGGGGAAGGAGGTTTGATCAAAATTTCTGGTATTGTTGAATTAGGCATCAAAGATTAAATAAAATATTTACAAAGGCGCTAAAAGATTAGAAGAACATCAGCTTTATAAGCTTTCTTATTACAAAAATGCTAATCTAAGAAGTCCTCGTAGGGAAAAAAGCGATATTTTTTCGATCGTCATTTTCAAAACCCCATTAATTATCTTTTCGTTTTTTAATTCCAGTTTTAATATATATGAGTTTCATAAAAATGACACTTCATCAAGATTGTTTTTTTTCTCAATAAAGGGATATATAAGCGACCTTTTTTTTATGATGTAATGTCAGTTTTGTGGGCTTCAAGAAAAAAAACGCGAATAATAGAAAATTTGTCTGTGTTTGGATGGAAATTTTCCTATTTAAGTACTTGCATTGCATATCGTAGTAAAAGATGTTATAAGCTCATGTGTAGGATTATTTTACACCGGAGCCCTAATGAAACTGAGATCGCTGTGGCTTTTACAAATGTCAGATTCAAAATATTCAAACGAACTGATTAAAGTTGCAAATTATCAGCGAAGTTCTTGCTTTCTGGTGAGGTACAACTCGTTTTCGCTTCATTGCAAAAGAGTATTGAAATATTTGTCCCAGTGGCAACATCGGAGAACAAGAAAAAGTTTATTTCCAATGGAAAAAAGCCAGAAAACAAAATACAAAAATACCTGGTCGATAGCGTATAACATTGCCTCAACTCGGTGAATTCCAACTTGTTCGTTGATTTCCCCACAAACTGTTGAACCATTGCCTTTGGCGTGAACAGGAAAAAGCCCACCAAGAAATACATCGCCACCCATTCGAACTACTTGAGCTGCAGAGGAGTGAAGCCTTCTTTGAGCTGAGCCAGCAGGCGAACTGTAACTCATTTGATCACCCACGGTCAGAGTCAAGGAATTTAAAAAGAGTGCGAGAATGAAGACTAACGCACATTCCCTGGCTATCGACATTGTTGGCTGGCCCAGTCTGCGGCAAACAGATGCAGTTGTTGTAAGAATTGGAAGGAAACTTCACGTCAAGAATCTGCAATTAATGAAGTGCAATTTTCAAGGGTTTGAATTTGCATACTGTAATTATTACATGATTTAATACATTAGTGTGTTATCCGCTTACTTCAGTTTTCAGCGGCGTTCTTTGTTTTCACTCGTAAACGAGAATTGCAGAGGATTGAATACATAGTTTCGCCTTTGATGGACCGCCTGAAAGTATTGCAATCTTTGCGACTCTCACCAACTAAAATTCGAGTCTGAAACCTTTCATTGACATTTAAACTCCGATGACAGGAGTTCTAGATTTCATTGTTTTTAACCAACCATCCCCCTGAGCTTTGATCAGTACTTTTTACTCGGGCTGCGCGCGTCTCGCGCGTCGCCCGGGTCTAAGATTACCGACGGTTATTCTTTTTCGTCGTCGAGTATCATCCAAAAAGTGCACTTCCGGCGTTTCTGCGCAAGCGCTAACTATTTTTAACAGAGTGATGCCTGTTGTCACGTATCGGAAAATGTCGATTCACCTTGTGTCTTTTGAAGTCTGAACAAACAATATGTTAAGAGATGTGTCTATGCGAATGATTGCAAGTTCAACGGCGAGAAGAAAGCTTTTAACATGAGTAAACTTAACTCCAGATGGACTGCCGTGTTTCCTCGTGTGTGCTTCAGTAGACTGCGAGTAGTCTCTAATTTTGGCGATGGATTGTGGGGCGGGCGAAAGACACGTGCGCGCGCGAAGTTGCGAGGAGACGCGACGCGAGGGGAGCGCCAAAAATTAGAGACTACAGACAAAGGGAGTTTGACCTTTCACGGCCGAGTGATTCGGAAGTATAAATCTCATATCAACAGCAAGAATGATACTTGTTGTCACGTATCGGAAAACGTCGATTCACCTTGTGTCTTTGAAGTCTGAACAACTAATATGTTAAGAGAAGTGTCTATACGAATGTTTGCAAGTTCAACAGCGAGAAGAAAGCTTTTAACATGACCAAAATTTAACTCCAGATGGACTGCCGTGTTCCCCGTATCCGCTCCATTGAGATGTACATTTTGTTGAATAACTCAAGTAAGGGATATCACACACTCCTGAGATTTTGTTTGACAGGTAGTTAATTTACTATTTTCCCACAATATCTCAATTTCTGGACTTTAATTTTTGAATGATAAGCGATTAGTTTTTACAAATGTACTAGCGGCTTGAAACTGTCCAGAAACGTTCCTTTCTTGTGTTTCAAATGACCCTGGATTGACGTATTTGTAAACAGTTTCACTCTGCTAATTAATTTTCTACTCACATTTCACCGAGACTCCATTCACATTTATGCGAAAAAATCCTACATCGTTCGATAAGCGTTTCCTTTCTCAAACAATTATCCATCGAAGCGAAAACAAGTGTGCTTAGTTTTTTTTTTGGAATCAATACACTATTTTTATCACCTTGCATAATGATAAACCTCTGTGGCCTAAAGGTCATTGTTCCTGCCTGTGACGCAGCTAAACCGGGTTCGATGTCCTTTAGTGGTATATATCACGGGCTTTATTTTTTCTGTTTCTCTTTTTCTTGTTCTTTTAGAAATATTTTTTACAGGTGTTATAATTATTGTTCTCAATGGTTGAGCTGTATTTTAGAGGAATATATGTTGATAGGGGTCTAAGGAAATAGACTCCAACACAAGCTAAACACAATGCATCCGATATAAGAAAGACAGACTTCCAGTTAGGGATACAATACTGTTTTTTGCAAGCCCGAGTTTAGGCTAATTGTAGCCTCTTGTTTACGCTTTAAACAGCAGTGAAGATTTTTTCACCTTCGGGAGTTCTACTTCCAGACTTTTTATAGCCTGCATGGCAGGCGCAAGAAAGGACAGTGGAAGAGTGGGGGCGCGCGGAGCTCACCTCTCTTCAAAAGCGCGCGCCCGCTTTCCCCCTTCGCTTTCCCCTTCGCTTTCCCCTTCGCTTTCCCCCTTCGCTTTCCCCCTTCGCTTTCCCCCTTCGCTTTCCCCCGTCCCTTTCCCTTTTTCCTGATTGTCGGAGAAGTTTCGGCGGGTTGAAACAGACAGACCTCGTGACTGCTCCCATGGGTCTTCCCATACTAGCACGCGCGCCGTGTTTCGTTTGGATCCAATTTATCAGGGCCTCAGAACCTCTCTGGGGAGGGATAAAAACGAGCTTTCGCTAACATTTACTGCACTTGACCGTACCTCTACACTAATGTGTGATACCGGAAATACGAAAAAAATCAATTTTTACGCATTTCCGGTATTACATAAATATTAAACACCCCTAAATTCTCACTATACCTGAAGGCTGGTTTGGCCAGCCGAAATATAGTACACAAACTTTAAAACCATTCCACAATGTATCCGTCCCTGCCACGTTTAATTATTCTCCCGAAAAACTAACAAAGGGGGAGGGCGGCGGGGTATTTGAACGAGCATTTGAACAATGGAATCTTTTCAATTGCTGGGTTACCCAGGAAGGTGTTGAAGTTTCGAAGAGGGCACATTTGCTTTATACCCACCCCCCCTCCCCCACCTCCCCTATTTGTATAACCCCCTCTAACAGCTACCGTGTACAGCCACTCTGCTTGGCACTCTGGCTTTTAAAAGCAGCATTTGTTAGTTAGGAGTTAGTTAGGAGGAGAATCGATTGGTCTAAGAAAATGACAAGACTTCCTGTTTTAGGTATACGAAAGCGGTAACAATTGTCAATGGAAGGTATACGAAAGGGCTACCTTCTCAGTCAAAAATGAAATATGAAAGGGTAAGGCGTACGATCTCGGGGAGAAGTAAGCCTCTCCGAATTAATTGTTTTTTTTAGTCCTCCCCCACCCCCGCCCCTAACCCCCCCCCCCCCCGATCGAGATTATCAGCATCTTTATACACTGAATGATATGCTTTTGCATGCAAACCTTAAGGAATCATGACAATAAATTACTCGGTAGTTTGTTGTCATAACACTTGATAACACTGATGCGCGGTTCAGGCAACTATAACTTCATGTGTTGTTTTACTCTGCGGGATAAACTTACAAACGTATCAGACCTGACCACCAAACCCGAAATGAAACAATTACTTAAGCAAACGAACAAGTTAAAGCAGCGATAGAATTTATTAAGAAATGCAAACATAAACTATATCAGCATATACAACAGAAATTAGTTTGCGTACGTGTCAGGCCACTCGAGTTTTTCCCGGGGGTAATTTGTAAACAAATCAAAATGGAAGGTCTGTAATCTGTCGTAAGATGAATCGATCAATTGGCAGAATTACAGCTAAAGCTAGGCGCCGTGAAGACAGAGCATAACTCATTTCATACCCTTAAGCACTGTTTACCCTGTGAAAATTCCCAATCGGCAAAAACAGTTACCACTGATTTATATACCTTGTGTCCCAATGCATTGCGAACCTTTGGTCTGCGTCACGTACATTCCAAGCAGCTCTCCAGTTCGTGAATTTGACAGACGGAGTTTTAACGTAGTCCTTTCACACGTAGCCTAAATTTTATGCGCAACTTTTCCAGATGAGCAATTACGAATTCAATGGAAGCTTTTCAAATGATAATGAGTTAACAGAATTTCGTGTAACCACGCAGTGCCGACAACAATGCAATCTCCCGCAAAGTACCTCCGTCGAAAATTTATCGGCTCAAATTACAATTACAACCTGTGCCCGTATTATGCCAGAGGTATACTAGTATGCTCAATATTTCTAGCGATCAACCGTGGAAAAAGGTCGTTGGCTCCCTTGCATTCACATTTGTACTATGCTGAAAACGCAAATAAATTGTGTTGTCATTTCACGATTCTTTTGTGAGCTCGGAATTTTACGCCAATCACATGCATCTGAATTGAATAATGTTTTGTCAGGTGCCGGCTGCATTTTCCTTGTCCTTGACCGTTTGCGGAAATACCCACTTCTTTAATACTGAAAAGTATTAGCACGTTTCAGAAGGTGCTACCTGTTTAACAATTTCGTAAAATTGGAATCATTTTATCAACAGAAAAGAGAAAAAGGTAAATATTTTTTACTAATAACATTAAAAAGAAACTGATCCCTGACCAATAGTATTTTTCCGCCAATGTAATGTCTTTTAAATTTTTTTTTACTTGAAATTGACAGCCTTATTTGATGGACGCCTACTCAACATTCCGTTTGAGAGTGCTTGGCAAAAAGGCTCGTGCTTCTTCAAGTTGCTCTGAGAGCCTTGAATCATGATATTGAAGCTGTGGCGAACATCTGTCACAATACACAGTAGAACTGCTTTTCACCAGTTCATGAAATGCAAATATTGTGACTTTGGCGAACAATTTTCATGACTGATAACATCGGGTTCCAGAGATAAAGTTACTTGGATAAATAGTGGGAGAATGAGTCACGAACAAGGCATAACGAATCGAAAATGCAATTGTTCGAGTGGAATACCGCCAATCTCCTTTGGCGTCGGGCGTTGAACAGTCGATTGTTAAAACTGCTAAACTGAAAACACTGGTGCACAAAACAAAACAAAACAAAGAGAAAGAAAGGAAGAAATTAGTGATTACAGTGGAAGTCTTTCTAAAGTTTTTGCTTTTTTCAGTAGTCGGTAAATTTACTTTCATGTAGTCCCCCCTGATGCCTCAGGCTTTCTTGGAGACTGTGCTTAGCCTCACACAACCTACTCAATTGATTCATTGCCTATGTATTATAAAACTAGACTGTCTGATCTTTTCCGGTAGCACTTTTCTGCATTACGGCATAACCTATATGAAGGGGGAAAATAGTTTTCTTACCTGAGGATAAATATTACCTGAGGATAAATATAACAATAGAGATTCTATAGTCTTTGTTTGAGGACATGCTGTCGAATGGATGTCATTTTCATGCCTGCCAACCTTTTGCCATAACACGCCAACGCAAATTGTTTTCTGATTTTTCTCATCGCGCAATTTGGCCAATTTTATGATACCTGGATATAAATAGAATTGTTTTTTTTGGTTACAAATTGATGTCATGTGATATTGACTGAAACTAAGGACGTCGGACGTGTAAAACAGCTATCAAAATTGTCACTTTTGGGGCCGACGAACGGTTTCATTTTCTGACATTAGCCCCTCTCTCAAATAAGCTCCCATCTCTAATAGGTATAAGCGTTCTAATCCAAACACGGCATTCATGGAAAAACGCTTTAACTTTATTTTATTTTATTTTTTTCATATTTCATTATTATAAGTGCTATCAGGAGCCCATGGTGCTATAGTTAGCACTATAGATTGTAATTTTTTTTTTAGGATTATGATGTATTTCTATGTTTTAGCCATATTTGTATATTAGCCAGCAGCTGTTTAGTTATGTTTACCGCCGTGAATAAATAAAGATGATGGGTGGACGTTTTAATATTCGGACAAAATTGGTCGACCATTCGGGCACAACACGGCTGATAAATGAACGATGAGAAAATTTGTTCTTCAATCTCTTAACTTATCTGTTTTTGATCCCATAGCTGACGTGAATTCACAGCAATTAAAACGCTTAGTGGTTTGCCTCTCGGAACGCTGGAAATCGTATTTATGTGGATTTTCCCGGAGGACTAACATGACCACGGGTCCCCATAGATGCTCCTGCCTCGGTTCGGTGGTCGTCTATTCGAGTCCCCTTTCTACAAATCCTATATCCGCCCCAGCAGTAGCATTGCCATAATTAACATTGAAAGGGCATGTCGATAAGACGGGGCAAAATGACGTTTAAAGGATCAATGACATATGAGGCCTTCCAAGGGGTAGAAGCGACAAGCGACAGGGCTCCCAAAACAGGCGACAATCTTCTCTCAAAACACCGACAACCGACAGAAATTGGCAGAAAACGCGCAACAGTTTGCGACAGCGACAATTCACTTTCCATTCCTCTTTTCTTTCGTTGCGATAGCGACATTTGTCCCTAATGAAACAAGCGACAGACAGAGTAGTAAACGAACGACAAAGCGACACCAGACCACCCCTTGGAAGGCCTCACATATGGGGCGCGGCGACTGAATCGCTCATGCTTCTTCTAGGCTTACGTGAGTGAATCTCATATCATTTCTTTTTGTTTTCAACTGTTGATATGTTTTCCTGGGGTCACATCAGCTAATGGTGATACCCGTGAATAAACATCGAATCGCAAAAAAAAAAAGTCTCGTTGCATCAGTGAGATACAAGTTTCATTCTGGTAAATAACCCACAGCCCTCCCCCAACCCCAACCCCAACCCCAACCCCCATCCCCCAACATAATTTTTCCCGTACTCCCATGCTAATAGAATCCCCTTTAAGGTGGTATGGTACCCTAGAAAATATATGGAAATCATAGGGTTTTTTTTTTTGGCTAAAAGTGAGTGTAACGTTGTTCGCAAGTAGAACAAGAACGAAGAGAGCCAAGCGAAAGAGAATAACTTCTGACCTTTAATCACACTCAGACCCACTTAAATACCAGCATAATCTGGAAAGCATGGTCTGGAAACAGGAATCAAATCAAATCAAATCAAATCAAATCAAATCACTTCTGATTTATACACGGTGTTCTCATCAGTTACACTGAGTCATTACTACTTCTAAAATACTATTTGTTACAATTTAAGGCTGGTTTCCATATGATCGCAGACGATCGCGGATCGCAGATCGCAGATAGCAGACGATCGCAAAGAGAGCTGTTTCCATATAATCGCAGACGATCGCAAACGATCGCAAAGCCGACGGTAGCCATACAATTCGGTCATCGGAAATGTCAAATTTACACGCGCGTTGTCGGAATTACAAATATTATGGGATAGATTTCGATCGCAGATCGCTGAAGTTTGGTTTCCATATGATCGCAGGATCGCAATTGATCGCAGACGATCGCAGACGATCGCAGAAGATAGTTCTTGGTTCTATCTTCTGCGATCGTCTGCGATCGTGATCGCAGGATCGCAGACGATCGCAGACGATCGCAGAAGTGTGTTTCCATATGATCGCAGACGATCGCAGAACTTTTTGCGATCTGCGATCTGCGATCTGCGATCCGCAATCGTCTGCGATCATATGGAAACCAGCCTTTAACCCATTGGCACCCGTGCCGGCCAAAATCGGCCGCGCAGAACCACATCCCTTGTACCGCTTGTGACGTCATCAGTTTTAATGCTCATGGACAACTTTTACATGTAGCATGTGTAGGGAAAGAGATCTTTCAAACCATACCCAAATGAGCACGATTCCGTCCAGCAGGCCGGAGAAAACGGGAAAAAACCAAGTGACGTTGAGCCGAAAATTTGAATGAAAATCTTGTTCCACTACCGACCTGCACTTCCTTCCACCTAATCCTATGATCCTAAAAGTTTTCCACAAATCTTTTCCCATGCACCGAAAGGAAGCCCAGGAAATGCCCAGCAAGAGAAAAAGAAAGCGAGGCAAGAAAAGCGAAAGAAAAGGGGAGGAGAGAAAGCGAAAGGTTGAAGGAGAGGGGTGGTGAAACTTTCAACCCAAAAACCAACAACAATCTCGAAATTTGGCTTTCTGTACTTGCCCGATCTTGGAAAGCTAATATTAAGCATCAGGAACAGAAGGGCGCGATGAACTCCACCAGCAGACAGAGGTTTGGGCAGTTTTGGTTCTTTTTGGCTAGAATCTGGCCAGAAAACGGCTCGACGAGCTTCAAAAGGTGTTTTTCGGCAAAATGCTCGGGAGTCAATGGGTTAAAATACTTCTAAAATACTAGTTATAAAATTCAAAACCTAACTATACCTACAATAACTTAGGTAAACTGCTTTACATGAGAACCGTGTTTAATTAAGCAATTACATCAGTTAAAAGAAGCTGCTGCAGCCGGCTTGGAAAGATTCTATAGATCCTGCCTGCCGCACTGTGTGATTTGGTAAACTGTTCCACAACACCACACCACTATATCTGAAACTGTTCTTAAGAAGGTTTGTACGGGGAAGGGGAACAGCAAGTTTATCTTCAGTGTTGCGTAAAGAATAGCTAGCAATGGTGTTACGCTCGACAAATCTAGATCGAAGATAATCAGGAGCGAGCCCATTTAGAGATTTATAGACCATGCAAGCTTTTTGGATCTGGCGCTGAGATTCAAGCTTTCTCCAATTCACCACTTGAAAAAGATATTCAGTACTGGTGCCAAAAGCGGCGGAGGTCAGAACTCTAGCAGCACGGTTTTGTAGTTTTTGAAGTTTGTTAGCAAGAGTTTTGATTACAGTTACTCCAAACAACGTTACAGTAATCGAAATGAGGTTTCGCCAGAGAGTTCTAAATAAATAGCAGCGTTTTGCAAGGGACAAAAGGTCGAATGCGCCTCAGGGCCCCAATACCAGAAGCAATCTTCTTAGACAGATTCTCAATGTGAACATTCCAAGATAGCTTACCAAATATGGTAATAAACTCGACAGGAAGTAAAAACAGACAAATAACCTCACATCTAGCCCTTTCTTTCGTAAACGGAAAAAATGAATAAATAAAAAACAAATCGCAAACAATAAACAAAAAAAATAGAAAGAAAACAAATGTCACAGTCATATTAAAAAACTATTCATGTCCGTATACTGCTTGTCATGTCCGTTTACTGCTGATGTAAAGTTCTAGTAGTCCATAAAACGTGCATGGGGTTTGACTACTCGTCCACTCCGCGTTGTTGTCACTGATGGGGGAATATCCTGCTTGCATTGCGCACTCCGAGCTTGTTGTTTCACCGGTGACTTATCCGTGCTCTCTGCACTGGTGCTGTTTTCTTTGGATCTTTTGTCAAACTCGTACTTAAAGTGGCAGGTTCTGGTTGCACCAATACTTCTGGTACTGGAATGTCACATGCCACTCCAAAGTAAACTCAGTGGGCGGGCATATGATCCCTTGGTAGAATTCTAATCAGACTTCAGCTTACAAGTAAGTCTCGTTTAATTTATCAATTCTATCTCGTCATCACTGCCCCAGGGATCCCATGAGATTTTAAAGCCAAGACAGTCACATGAGGAAAAACACCAAAATCCAATGACAAGGGGTGTATTAATAAACAATTCTAAGCCATACAGTAACACGAAGATCTGCCCACAAAGGCAGAGAATAAGGATCATGCCCTGCTAACAGATAATCAAGCTATGGAGTCACCTAGTGAAGGAACTACATCAACAGGGCTGAGATCCAATAGCCCTAACTTGTTGCTAAGCAAAGTGGCACTAAACGTCATAACGTTACTTAATTAATAATAGCATAGGGCTGAAAGCCAAAAGCTGTTGTCTCTGGTCTACTCAATCTGAAGTACAGCAGCCATTGCAAAGGTGAATGTCTCAACTGGTTTATTGTATAACTGGTCAAAACACCTTGAGGATGACCATCCAGCTGTGCGCAGGATTTCAAGAATGGGGACACTTGCTGCTTTTGCTTTAGAGGTGGCTGCAGCTCTTGTATTCAGGGGCACCCAACGACAAGTTTCGGTAGATATCTGTTCGGTGGAGGGTAATTCGCCTTGGGTTTTCTGCGTCGATTAAAGAGTGCACTCGGATTTTCTGAACTAAAACGTGGCCTAAAAGATTCGCAATTGGGAAATCATAGCCCCTGAGGTTTTCGGAAAGGTCGTAATTGCTGTTTTTGACAGTCAAAAACGTCAGCTAGCAGTTTCGGAAAGAAAATAGTTCCCTAGAAAGTTCGTGGAAAGTTCATTTCGGCTTGCATTTTCTCAAAGAAAGATTTTGTTCCCTAACATTTTCGGACAATTGAAATTTCGGCTAGGGAATCCGAACAGATTAACTTCTTCTAGCTTATGAAAACATCACTTTAAAGAGACTTCAAACACCATAAGGTACTTAAAAATGCCTTTCTACAGCTTTTGGATTATTTGGCTCGTTGGGTGCCCCTGTGTACTGTGTGGTTTGAAGACTACTAGTGTCAGCACCAGCCAACTCCATCACCAAACGGATCCATCTGTAAATAGTTTCCCTTGAAACCTGTTTGTAAGGTTTGATGAAACTGATAAAGATCCTAGAGGCTAATTCTACATCCAAATCTGCTCAGTATAGGTTGATAAGGCGGTATCTCATCAGTAAGTCAATCTCTCTTTGTCTATTAGCCTAAAAAGAGTCGATAGTCGTACAGCAGCTTAAATTGCATTGGAAAATGATGAATTCCTAAAAACCATAGGCTCGTGGGTTTATAACTCGGAAGATCGACTTTCTGGAAAAGTCTACTTATACAGGGATATAGTTGTTTCACCAGACAAAAATGACCCACTTAAGTGCGCTCATGATAATTACATTGAATCTCTCTATTGCTCGGTTAAAAAGTCCGGTAAAATATTCTATGACGCTTCTAAACAAAAAGGGTTTTCGATATTCCACTGTAATATTCGTAGTTTGGAGAAAAATAAACCCTTGCTACATGATCTTTTAAGCACAGTTAAGACCGCGCCAGATATTATTGCAATATCAGAGACCAAAATTAATGAAAATACGAGTGCAAATTTGAATATTCCTGGTTACGCTTTTGTGAACGTTAACTCAAAAACACAGGCAGGAGGTGTTGCTATGTATGTATCTAATGACTTGGAATTTTCAAGAAGAAATGACTTAGATATCTCGGGTGATGGAATAGAGTCATGCTGGATAGAGCTGGCACGCACTGCACAAAAAAATGTCGTGATAGGCTGTGTTTATAGGCACCCTAAAGGCAACCGAGAGCTATTTCATAATATCTTGAAAAACCAATTAGAACAACTTAACACAAAGGGACGCGAGGTGTTGGTCCTTGGAGACCTCAACGAGAATTTATTGAAATATAATGAAGATAAACAAACTTCAGAGTACCTGGACATGCTCCTTACCTTAGGATTTATGCCAATTATTACCAAACCAACTAGAATAACGGATCATACGGCGACTCTTATCGATCATATATACACGAATACGCCCGAAACGTTAATGAAATCTGGACTTTGCCTTGCCGATATTTCCGATCATCTACCAGTATTCTGCACAATGGCCAACACACTTACTACAAATAATGAACCGAGATTTTTTCGAAACTTCAGGCATTTTAACGAAGGTGCCTTTCACCAAGATTTACTCGCAGTAGATTTCAAAACCTTGATATCAAATGATGTAAATGAAAGTATATCTACTATTTTAGACAATCTACGCGTTATCACAGACCGTCATGCTCCTTTACGTAAAGTATCAAAACGGTAACGGAAGCGTTTAGAAAGACCTTGGATTTCGAAAGCAATCATGCACTCAATCAAACAAAAACATAAATTAGTAAAGACTCATTTATATAGCACGGATCCAAGCAAGGTAAAAGAGTATAAAGCATATAGTAATAAGTTGAATAGGATTATACACGCAGCTAAAAAGAACTATCTCTCTAAACAATTTGAACTGAACAAAGAAAGCATAAAAAACACATGGAAATTAATTAGCAAAATAACAAGCACAAAAAAAGTAAATACTCAACATACAATTAAGAAACTGCTGCGTGACAATAGAATTTATGTAGACAAGCAAAGTATTTGTGATCAATTAAATAACCATTTTATCAACGTTGGAAATGACCTGGCAGATAAACTGCCAAAGCATGACATAGATCCCTCAGTGTATTTAGATAGAACTATGACAGCAAATAGTTTTATGTTCCGTGGCATTTGCCCGACTGAAGTATATGATGAAATAATGAGTTTGAAAATATTTAAGTCGGCATTAGATATTCCAAGAAAATGCATAAAACACGCAGCAAACCAGATATACGAGGCATTAAGTATCAAATGGTTTTCAATCAATCTTTATTACAAGGAATATTTCCGGAAAACTTTAAAGTTTCAAAAGTCACACTAATAGCTAAAGAGGGTGAGGAGATGGACCCTTTTAATTATCGACCTATATCTACACTCTCTGCATTAACTCAGATTTTCGAAAAACTCATTTGTAAACAGCTTGTAAACTATTTGGAAAAGCATGCAATCCTATACGAGTTCCAATTTGGCTTTAGAAAGGGACATTCCACTTCACAAGCCACTGCAGAAATTACTGATAATTTACGTAATGCGATAGACAATAATCTGTATTCTTGTGGCGTGTTCTTAGACTTTTCTAAAGCATTTGATACGGTAAACCACACAATCTTGCTTAAAAAAATGGAACGGTACGGGATACGGGGTGTTCCCCTCCAATTTTTTGCAAGCTATCTTACAAATAGACAGCAATATGTACAGATGGGAAATACAGTTTCATCAGAGCAAACAATGACGTGCGGAATTCCACAAGGGAGTTCCCTAGGTCCAGTATTATTTTTAATCTACATAAACGATTTACCGAACTGTTCCAATGCCTTAACATTTACAATATTTGCAGACGATACAAACGTGTTTGCTTCAGCCCGCGATCTGAAAATTCTCGAGAAAATAGTCAACTCTGAACTTAAAAAAGTGAAAATATGGTGTGATGTAAATAGGTTGTCAATTAACTTCTCTAAAACAAACTTCATGATTATTAAATCGCAAAAGAAAAAAGATGATCAAGTAAATATCAATATTGAAAGTGCAGACGGTACAATAAATGTGCTGCAAAGGAAGCAAAAAATAAAGTATTTGGGTGTTTTGCTTGATGAAACGATGTCATTTAATCACCATATTTCATACATCTGTACAAGAATTGCCCGAAACAATGGTATAATATCTAAGCTGAGACATTATCTTACTCTTCTGCAAATGAAACAAATCTACTACAGCTTAATATACCCATATATCTCATATGCAATATTAGCGTGGGGAAGTGCATACAAAACACATATTGATAGGATACAAACTAAACAAAATCATTCTGCCAGGCTTATTTTCTTTGCCACCGCTTATGGTGAGCACACAGAAAGTGCACTTCCCCTGCTAAATTTATTAGATGTTCTTACGGTACACAATGTTTATAGATTTCAGATTCTAAAATTCACGTACCTTTGGCATAGAGGCCTTCTGCCAAAGCTGTTTTCAAACTATTTTCAATATGCCAGTAATGTACACAAATACAATACCAGGTATGCATCGAAACGAAACCTTTACGTAAAGAAAGTGCGAACTAATACGGGAAAACAAACAATCGGATATGCGGCGTGTATTATCTGGGACAAAGTTCCCTTAAATCTTAAAGAACTAAACATATACCAATTCTCAAAACAACTAAAACCTTATCTACTGTCAGAACAGCATAACTAAACGCAACCTGAGCATATCATGACTCTTTCATTCCTATTATATTGTACACTTAAAACTGCTTCTTTACAACTAGTTCCTATCTCACTTATTTACAACTTTTAAATCTGGAGAACTGGCTAGAAAATCCTAGGATTATTTCAGCTCCAGGCTTTACCAAGTACAAACAGAAATGTTATTTATTATTTTTTTAAACTTTATCAGCGTATGTATGTACAAGGCAAATAAAGGTGTGTTGTTGTTGTTGTTGTTGTTGTTGTTAAAAAAAAGAAGATGCAGGAGAATGATGGCGTAACCACAAAAGTGGCGTTTTACAGTTCTTCGTGAAACTGTACCCTCCCACAAAGTCGTTATAATTATTGCCTAGCTTACAGCCTTGATACGCTCCTGTGCAGGCTAATTATTGCCCTCCTCCCCAAAAAATCACAGTTAAAAGGACTGCCAGCAGTGAAAACCATGAGACGAACAGTAAATACCGCAAAAGCTATATTAATCCCCCGGGGGTGGGGGGCTTATTCAGTTTCAGCCCTCATTAACCGGAGGCTTATGATAGAGAGAGGGGTTGGGGGGGGGGGGTGGGTGGGGGAGGTTAATAGAGAGGGGGCTTATTTCAGATCATAAGCACGCCATTTTCGTCTTAAAATAGTTTTTTGTACAAAACTCAAACAACTGCAGTGAAACTTTATTATTTATTACAGAGCAACAAACAGTATTATGTGTTTGAGTGTATATTTAGTTAAAAACAAACCAATGGGGCCGCATGAAGTGGATTTCGTAAGAGGGAACAGGAGGGTCCAATTACAAAATCTCATGTCCCAAAGGGGGGGGGGGGGGTTATTAGAAAGAGGGGGGCGGCTTATTACAAAAACCGACTTCCAGACGGGGGGCTCATTAGAGAGCGAGGGTTAATAGAGACGGGGGGCTTAATAGAGAAAAATCGACTTTCCAACGGGGGGCTTTATTAGAGAGAGGGGGTCAAGATAATGAATGGGCGCCAAAATAGCGGTTAGTTTAGGGTTTGATTCGGTGTGGCGTACATGACGTAGTACATGATCAGTCAAGATTCGCGTCGAAAACGTTTCAGATTGCCAACAGATTGCCAAGATGCTGCTGTTTTGTCCAACTTGTTCTAATGTTTTGACAGTAGAGGAAGGCACAGGCCCTTCCCGGTATAGATTCGCTTGCCAAACGTGCCCTTATGTTTACAATATCACGAAAAAGGTAAGAATTTCAAAGTTTTCAAAGCTTCGCTTTGTGAAATCTTTCGTTCTTTTCAATAGAGAATCGAACAGACACAATCGAAACAGTAAGTAAGTTAGTAACTTTATTCATGTGTCAGTCGTTCTAGCTTTCGCTAATTGGTGACGCAATTTAAAAGTTAAAAACTAGAATACATCTATATACAAATTACTAAACTCCTGGCTCTACCTCGATGTAAAAACCTGGGAAACTATAACGAATGACGTAAACAAAGAAAACAAAACATTCTAAACAATGGCGTACAGCAAAACAATACCTCATAAAACAAAGAAAACCTCACCAGGTTTTTACACCGAGGTACAACCAAACTCCTTAATTGAAACTCCTTAATAACTCTTGAATGGCGTAAAACAAAGAAAACAAATCATTCTAAACAGTAGCGTACAGCAAAACAATACCTCATAAAACAAAGAACTCACACCGAGGTAATCTCAATACACTGTATGACATATTTCCTGGTTTAAGGTTATTGTGTACCATCGTTCATGGGTGTCTCTAATCTAAGGGTTGCAGCGGCTTGCAATTACAGCCCACATACCATGAACCCTATGTCAAATTAAAGCTAATAGGACTAGCTATTCAAATATTTCATTAATTTTGTATCAAAGTGAATTACTAAATGTTCCACCAAGTCTAAACTCAAAGGTGTAAATCATCTTCTGAAAGCCATAACTAAATGTGATTTTTGTATTGAGGAAATTTGATATTTTTCTGAATTCTGGAACCCAGAAGCTGTGTTGGGGTTTTTCTTTATTCAATTGCATTCAAAAGTTACAGAGCATTTTTAAATTTGCTAGAAAAAAATACAGAGGAACCACACAGAAATGGCTCTAAGCAAAAAACATTTTTGAATTATCTTATTCCTCAACACATTTTTGTTGAAGATAAGTTAATCTAGAGACTGTCCAAATTTGATCGAAATCGAACAAATCACCCTTGAGTTGTAACTTTTGTAAGTGTCCCCATCAAGACAAAAATAAACTTTGCGAAAACATCACTTGAAAAAAACCTTCACTACGCCGGCAAACAAACACCATCCCCAAACACCTCTACCGACAATCAGCCAATCAATTTACGCTAACTTTTCTTCCAGTCATCTCCTGTAGAAATTTCTGCATAATTTTACCTCCACGTGAACACACATGCTGCAAACAAGTCACTGGTCTGTCATCTTGTTGCATATTCTCCAGTTTTGACTAAGTTTATATGAACCATTGTCATAGTCGAAAAATGTATGGAAGCCATCGGCCGGAGAAAAACTTGTTGCTAAACGAGGGTTTAACAACCCCAAGGACAAACACACCATGCAAGTAATGAAAGGCAATGAAATGGTCGGCCATTTGCCTCACGAGTTCTCCACATAGTGGAGAGATTGAAGTGATCAGTCGAAGACGACATTGTAAAAATCTTTTGTGGAAGTCTGGAGATTGATCCATGCCAGTTAGAGTTTCGAACGACTGGCGAGCAAGATTCAGGTTTTGAACCTGAAGATACAAATGGATCCTTTAGAAGCCACCATTTCTACTGGACCATATAGAAGTCAGTTTACTTCCTCTGAAAGCAATGGTCTCATATATAAGCTGCACCCACGATTTTGATCCCAAAATTTCGGCAAAAAAGTGCAGCTTATACATGAGTTTTTACAGTAATTGGAAAGTGCACATCATCATATGGGCTATAAATTATGGGACTGTTGCATTTGAATGATTTTTTGGTTATTTATGAATTGCAGAGTTTATGTACATCATTTATTAAAAATTAAAGAAATTATGATTACTCATAGATCTTCTGTTTCTTCAGGAGTCATGCACAGTCTTATTCCTAGGTTTATTATCGACACTACAGTATATTCTAAGAAATATGAAACTAAGTAAAGTTGAAGCAAAATGGGAAAAATAATCCTTGTCAAAGTCTTCCAATGACAAGGGTTTCATGAACAAGAAAATGGTTGAAACACTCCTTGTTTTGCCACAGTAGTGTCTAAAGCTTAACAACAAAAGGTGTTGAATTCATTTTAGCTACAGGAAGTGGGTATTAGCTTTGGCCATCTTAGGTCAGTTGTCGTCTTGCATGCACCTTGAATTCGAATCTCGAGCAATAAGAAAATCAAAGACCATGGCAATTTCATTCCAATACCCAGCATTGTTTTATGTGCACTTACCTTATCTGACAGAAAAATGGCAATTATTCTTGTCCTTTAACATACGTGAGGATTCTTTTGCTCTTAACAGATATCAAGCAAAAAGTATCCTAAGTTAAAGGAAGTAGATGATGTTTTGGGTGGTAAAGAAGCATGGGAAAATGTGGATTCCACAGAAGGTATGCAACTCATCCAGAAAGGAAAAAAGGGTGAAGTCTAAAATGTCTAACTATGATGAACAAACCGGACAACTCAATCGCTCAGCTCCAGTTTTGTCTATATTTTTCTGATTAGTAGCCCCCCGGATACTAGCCTCCTAGGCAGACCTTTGTGAACTCTCCCTTCCCCAACAAACATTTGTTGAGAGAGCTAACAGAAGGTGTGCATAGGAGGTTACCCAAATCCCAGACATTTTAGACAAATTCCTTCCAATAGTAAGTCCCTTGCGCTCTAAAGATGAGCTGTTTTAGCTGTTGGTTATTAATAAGTGTTTCAAACTGTTTTTGTTGCCAAACCGAGAGCCGTCTCTGCCTAGCTTTGAAGAGTTCAGTTAGTGCAGCAAGGAAAGTACAATTAAGCCCTATACAAGGTCTTAAAAGACTCTCATTCTTATAATAATTTAATAATAATAATAATAATAATAATAATAATAATAATAATAATAAATATAAAACTTGTATTATCACTTGTTTGGCACAAAGTAGCATTTGGATATGATCAAATGCGCTGTACAAAACTGGTCAGGGGGACTTTTACCAGACTGCTTGTAGCACAGTTTACAATAATTAATGAAGTAGCTAGTTGAGTTATGAGTGCCCCATAAAGTGAATATCAAATTAAGGCAGACACTGGGGGTAGTCACTGCCAGAGATTTATTACGTCCCTAGTGGTTCTTCTGGATTGTAAAATTCTTCATTTTACATGCTGCTGCTCAGTTTTTTGGACAAAGAACTGGCCCAAGGAAAGCCATGTGAAGTTACTTGATGCCTGTAAAAAATAATCATAGAGCTCTGCTTTTAGGCTTGGCTAAATAATTATATATTAAACCTGAGCAGAGTCAGATTAAGTGAAAGTACAATGAGATGGGGACTACAGTTTATCGTCCTTATCCAAGAAGACTAGAAGTCTGACCATTAGATGTTGTTACAAAGGCAGCACTTTCTTCTCAATTATTTAAAGACCCTGAGTGTTGGTCTGGCTGTGCATTGAACCCATGACCTCCCACCTGTTTTCATTGTAGTTACCTGAAATATGCTCTCCAACACTAAGGCATGTCCTCTTCCCCCACCTCACTGCACCACACCTCCCCCCCCCCCCCCCCCCCCCTATAACCAAAAAATGTCCTTGAACAAAATTCCATTCAATCTTTATGTTTCATGAAAAGGTTAGAAGCACAAGACTGGAGGACAATATTGACCAATGTTTGGCAATTTTTATATTGTTTTTGTGATATTTAAGTCAATGATTTGCATTGTTATATGTGATCACTCAAGGTAGCGTCAAAGCTATAAATGAGTAGAAAATGCTTAAACTGATGGCTGTTGTACTCAGTTTGAGCATAGAGTCAACAAATAGGTAAAAGGGGCTGCAGTGATTTTGTGAAAGAAAACAGTACCATACCTGGAATTACAGAAATTGTACTTTGTTCTAAACATAATCTCATGAAAGACAATATACAAAAGGCATCAAAACAATGAAGAATTTTCATGAGTGGTAATATTTTTGGTAGAAACCTCAATACAGATGTTATTGAATTCTATTTTGATATCGCCATTGGCCCAGTATCTAATAGTGTGTCATTCACCTAATGCTGTGTGAGCCTGTTTATATCTGGATTGCCATTACCACTTTAATAGAGCACAGACTCAAAAACAGAAATTGTAGGATTTTATGGAATTTTAGCCCAGTGTCATTAGTAGCCAGCAACTGGCCATTGTGGCCATACCAGTCAAAATGAGGATGGCTACCTTGTTAGAGATTAAACTAATATGGCTGAGTGATGATAAGAATGTGAGATGTGCAATTTGTTATGACTGGTTACTTTCCTTGTGTAGTTGGTTTCTTCAAAGCTTGGTGGCATCTACAGTATACACCTGCTTGACGAGTGATATGCTTGCTATGCAATATTGGAAACTCCAGGGGGAGAAATTTACTTTTCTCTTTGTTGCATTCACTCTCTTATTATGCAGCTAATAGTTTTCTTTACGTATACAGGGCTGTCATTAAGTTTTTCAGAAGATAGTCTCGCAGAGAATGTAGCCGTTCAAAATGAAGCAATTCTTCCTATAGCTGTTATGTTTTACTCATTATTTTTCAGACTGAGAGAAGCCGTCTGATTTTACTATAGTAGCCAGCACTAAAAGCTGGTTACCGGCTTCTAATGACAGCCCTAGTATAAAGTTGAGTTCTTTAATTCTCACTTGTTCCTTCATAGCCTTGAAAGGAGACTGCAAGTGACTTGCTAATTTACATTCTAAACTGTTGCAGTTTCTACTTTTACATCACACTGATTAGTAGGCTTGCATTTTTTACAACAGACAAAGGTTATATTGTTGCTCAAATTTATTTTTAGTCTGAAAATATTCAAACCATAATCTGTAAGAAAGGAAATTCTAAATAAAACATTTCAGATCAAAAACAAATTTAAACTATAGGAGATATAACGCACCGAAATAATGTCGATGAGCTTCAATGTGACAACAGCCATCTGTAAAATCATATGTGTGTTCATATCTTCTAGTACTCCCCGCTCCCACCCCCACAGCAAAAACAGATAAATCAGAGTTATACAGATACATACTTTATCTTCTCCCAGTCAGGGCTTTTCAGGGATAATTTACAATACTGGCCAGGGGACTTTAGCAGACTGCTTGTGCAGTTTATAATTAATGAAGAAACAATGAGTGTCCCCCATAATGTGAATATCGAATTAGGACAGACACTAGGGGTGGTCACAGCCAGAGTTTTGTTACGTCCCTAGTGGTTCTTTTACGTCCCACAGAGTCAGATTCAGTGAAAGTACTGTGAGACGGGATCTGCGGTTTATCGTCCTTATCCGAGAAGACTAGAAAGTCTAACCGTTTGATGTCATTACAAAGGCAGCACTTTCTCTTCAATTATTTTAAAGACCCTATGTGTTGGTCCGGCCGGGGTTTGAACCTGCGATCTCCCGCACAGTAGTCCAGTGCTCTACTGTTAAACTGAGCTAACCGGTCGGCGAGTCATGATATCATTCATAAGTGCTGTATTTTTTTATTCCCAACAGAGCGCTGTCCCAAGTGCGAACACAATAGGGCCTACTTTATGCAGATTCAAACTCGGTCAGCGGACGAACCCATGACAACTTTCTACAAGTGCTGTGGGTGTGGCCATCGATGGAGGGAATGATAAGTACAACATGACAACAATCGCCTGTTAGACAGAAGAATAATTTCTTTTAATGACACTAAACTGTAACGCTAGGCTGGTAAAAGAGGAACAACTTTTTGCAAGCATTGTGGATGTGGCCATTGATTGAGAGAATGATAAGTACAACATGACAACAATCGTCTGTTAGACAGAAGAAAAATTTGTTTTAATGACATCAAATTGTAAAGCTAGGGTGGTAAAAGAGGAACAACTTTTTGCAAGCATTGTGGATGTGGCCATTGATTGAGAGAATGGTAAACAGAACGCGAAAACAATCTTCTGTTCGACAGAGAAATCTTTTATTGACACCAAACTGTAAAGTTTGGCTGGAAAATGAGAGGCAACTTTTTACAAGCGTTGTGGACTGGCCATTGATTGAGAGAATGGTAAATACAATATGATAACAATCATCTGTTGGACAGAAGAATATTTTATTGACACCAAACTGTAAAGCTTGGCTGGAAAATGAGAAGCAACTTTTTACAAGCATTGTGGATATGGCCATTGATTGAGAGTATGGTAAAAAGAACGCGTAAACAATCTTCTGCTTGGCAGAGAAGTCTTTTATTAACACCAAACTTTTGCCTGGAGAATGAGCAAGCTAAATTTGCTACATTCTAGCTGGTTAGAAGCAACTTTCTTCAAGATTTGTGGAAGAGACCATTAATGGAGATAACGGTCCACTCATCGTGATAACAGCTATCTGGAATGTCGGTTTCGCCAATGAGTCGTTTCGCCAACGGTCAGTTCAGAAACGTCTTGGGTTGGTTCGCAAACGTCTTATAGTCAGTTTGCAAACCAAACGTATTACACGTACTCTGTACTGTTTTGCAAACTTGACGATTACATAGTCAACAGAAGATTCAGACCGAAATTAAAGTTTAAAGAGACACGCGCAGCCTTGTTTATTTACATAATCATATTATTCGTAATGATTCGATGAAACTTATTTCCCACGAAGTTCGATTCCCGTCTTTTAACGCAATGTTAAGGCGCACCCTAAGTTTAAGAAACAATTTTGGTCAAACTAGTGAGTTGCACAGGAGCGAGTCCCCTGTTTAATAATAGGTGAGGGTAAAACTAAATCAAAGCAATATTTTTTCGTGGTAACTTAGGACAGCACTATGTACAACAGGGAGAAGGCACGTACTAGAGTACAATTATCATACGCCACTTTCATCAGCAGGCTTGCGTTTCTCAGTCTGATTACAACAAGGCGACAACCCCCACCCTCACGCCACGCCACCCCCACCCCCTACTTTAAGCCGCTCTCTGCTTGGGTCAGTCTTACCTTTGAGTTGGTGAGAAGAGGACGGAAACGCCAATCCGAGAACTGCGTACAAAAGAACGACAAGCAACGGGTCTTTTCAATGATTCACTACTTTTTGACACGAATTGTCAGAAAACTCCGAACTATAACCAAAACCTTCAAACCTGACATGCATCGCGGGCTTTCTCTGCTGCAATATTGCCAAAAATTGCCGCAATCATCTTCCAATCCATAAATGGAGCATCGTTGAGTCTTTAGTTGTGGGCACCTTCCTTCAGTAAGAGGTTCTTTGCCCAGAACTATCCATAATCAGTCATGTTGAAGATGGAGTCCTGCCTGCCGCTAGGCATGACAACTTAAAACCTTACTTGTCAGATCTATCCATCCACTCTTTGATGTCCTTTTCTTTCTCTGGAGAAAGAAATCCTTTTCGGCTTGCCGGAAAACGCTGGATACCGTTCTGAATAAATAAACAATCCTCGAAGTTTTTCTGCGAACCAAGGTTCGGGTGATCTCTGGCGGGTTTTCGCGTTTGTCGTTTTGTTCGTGTTTTGTGAGCAGGCGTTCCTTTAACACCAAACTGATGAGCAATCACTGTCCCTGTTTGAGTAGTTTGACCATTTTCAGAACCCAGCATCACTGTAGGTGTCGGCACGGATAAACGGCACGCTAAAGTGTTTCTCGTATGAACGTGCTCCAGGTCATCCGCGCCCGTGTCAACCGCCGTGCCCATGTTGACGCTTGGTGACGCATTGGAGACGTTCGAAATCGACGCCGCCAGGATAATCGGCAAATGAAGCGAGGACTTGTCATTAGACTTACTAAGATGTTCAGGATCGTTGTGAACATGTCCGCTTTCGTTGTTTGCCACGCATTCGGCGTTTGACATCCACTGCAATGGGCTAACTTCTCTTATTGAGCGGTAGCTACTTAGCGGTGGGAGAGTCGAATCAATAGCAGGGTCCTTTTGAAAGCGAAACCAGCGATAACCCTTGTTGTAGTCGTAGTTCGACATCACTTGTTCCTTAACTTTGAAAAACTTTACGCTCAGTTTGTCCCACCAATCACAACCTCGTTTAGCATTGCACGTAAATCGAAAACATCTGCTACGTGCAGCAACTAATTATCCGCGAGAATTCAACTAGTTGTGGAAAAAAACTGGCCAATTCGCAGCAACTATAAAATTGATTAGCTTTTATAGACAAACAGGCTTTGTCTGACCTCGTTGTAATAACAAAAGAGGTAAATCTTCGGGCTTAAAACTTTAATTGTTCGAGGTGCTTATCATGTTTATGCTGACGTCAGAGAAACCACCTCCTTAGCAATATAATGAGCAGTAAAAAAAATAAAACAAGTTTATTTATACACAGCTAGACTTTAAGGCTAGAGGCGTTAGGTAGGCCTAACAAGATCAAAGAATTAGAAATGTATATTGAGAAGCCCAACTGGCAGGAGGCTGTTTTTAAAACTGGTCAGCGCAGCGGAGTTGACTTTGGGGCTATCGTTGACAAATCCTACATCCTGTCAGAGAAAGGTGGCAGGATAACCGGGAAGTCGGGACCACAAATCCTGTGCTCTAACCGCCAGGTACCATTTGTTTAAAAGACTTTGCAGTCTTTGTGATATGAATGAGACTGAAGATGAAACCCACTTACTGTTTCGTTGACCAAAGTGTTCATCAATTGGAAATGCCTTTTGTGATGAAATAGTTAATAGAATACCGAATATTAAGCTGTTACCATTTGCTGATTTAATTGTTGAATTACCGTAAAAGCTCTATTAAGCCCCCCTCTCTTTTAAGCCCTCTCTCTAATAAGCACCTCCCCCCCCCCCCTTTGGGACACGAGATTTTGTAATTATTCCCTCCTATTCCCTCTTACGAAATACACTTTATGCGGCGGCCAAGTTGGTTTGTTTTTAAACAAAGATACAACAAGACACACAATACTGTTTCCTGCTCGGTATTAAATAATAAAGTTTTACTGCAGTTGTTTGAGATTTGTACAGAAACTATTTAACATGAAAACGGCGTGTTCAAAGATTTGAAATAGGTCCCCCCTCTCTATTAAGGCCCCCCTTAGTAAGGCCTGAAATTAAATAAGCCCCCCCCCCCGGGGGCTTAATAGAGCTTTTACGGTAATGAACTGTGATGATAATATTATTAACTTACAGTTTGTTAAGTTTACTTCCGCGTGTTTTGATTTACGAAACAATCTGTTGTCAAACTAGTTTAATTCTTGTTACCTGCTTTCGCAATACTGTAATGTTTTACGGTCATGCAAATAAAGCTTGTTGTTGTTGTTGATAGCTAGCGGGTACAATGGCCTGCAACTTATACATTTTTATGGCTGCTGAATAGCAGGACCGTAGCTGCTATGAGGCGAACCGACAGTCACATTGTCTCGCCGGGTAAAAGGTTTGAGTTTACGGTATTTCAAATCCAGAGGGATCTTCCATTAAATAATCTTCATTAATGGAAGATCCCTCTGGTAACAAAAAGCGAAAAATTGCCATTTAAACCGGCCAGGACACACAAAGGAAGCTTTCAGCTAAAGGTAAGTGAGCTTTTCTTTAGAATATTTTGAATTTTTAGACTCCTTTTAAACCGTGAATATAGCTCTAAGATAAGGGCTTCCACTCGCTTATGATAGCAGGCGAACGTTCGCCTGCTATCATAAGCAGTTATAAGACCAGTTATTGAACAATGTCTGGGCTTCTTGTGCTTTGTGGGGGTGTGCAGCCCGCTTCCTGAAACCCTTACCCTATTTCAGACCAAAATCTGCGATTTTCCCTACCCTATTTCAGACCTGACCAAAAATTCGATACTCTATTTCAGACCTATTTTACATACATGGTTGGCGTAAACACAATTAAAAGACAAAAAAGAAGGGCTTTTGTTGATGGTCTTATCGCCTAATGATGAAGAAATAGCCTCTTCGAAAAAGCATATCCAAATTAAGACTAGAGTGCACAAACCATACCCTATCTCACTGACAGACTAAAATAGTCAAAATCGATACCCTATTTCAGACCAAAACAGCTAGAAAACCATACCCTTTGGAGCCGCACATACCTATATAGCCTAAATAAGGGAGTACCCCCCGGGTCTGCATCACAGGATGGTCCAAGAAACTCAGTGAGTTTTTAACGCCAAAGTTTCCTGTTACAAAATTATTTTGCACAGTGTGCTATCGTGCAGAAAAAGCCACATTGGTAAAGCTTAAGGCCAGAAAAAAATCCCACATTGTCCCATTTAATTTAAAGCTCTTTAGAATTATTTTGCCTTGAGTTATCAGTGGAAAATGTCTTGCTCACGAAAACCCAAGTTTTCGCTTTAGAATTTTCTAGTACCCACTGTTGATACTAACTGCCCAAAAACATTGCTTGCGAGTACCGTACCAGGTGGCAGCCTACTCGAGTTCGCAAAATAACTAATACAAAAGACGAAAAATTAAACGCCTGACAAAATGATGAATCGAACTTTCATATCGGTCCAACGTCTGTAGGAAAGATTTCCGGCGCTTAATCGAATGCATAGGCTCGATTCCGCCAGCCGCTGCTTCGGGAATTGAGCCAGCGCTCATCCCCCGAATTCTCCGGACCCGAGTGCGCGACGGAAATCGGACCTACCAGAATGGATAAGTTCTTTTCCGGGTCCTTTCTGCATCCCCATATCTTGAGCAAGAAGTTAATTGATTATTTGTCTCATTAAAGTCTCCTTAAAGTACGTTTTATCTCGCTAATTAAAAGCACTCTTTGATCGGTTGTTTGTTGACTGCCGTGATCAGTCCAGTTAAAACGTCTGGTCGCTTGATGCTATCAGCTGGAAACGGTCCAAAGCAAAGAGCGGCATGGATGGATTGTTCCCAGCAGGCCTTCAGCAGGCCATTTGTGACCATACTTTTGTTCTTAGATTTTTCTTCAGTACTCTCTGTTGATATAACCCGCACAAAACAATACCTGTGTACCAGGAGCCAGCCTCCTCAGGTTCGGAAATAACTAAAAGACGAAAAATTAATCGTCCGACCCGGTGACCATACTTTTGTTCTTTTTTCGTCTGACACAATAGCTAATCGCATCTGTATCTACCAATCTCGCAAATGAAATGCCTAATGGCTAGCCATGTCAGCTGTTTTGGTTTTTCAGCTCCATCAATCTATGGCCTTTAATAGCTAGTCAGATGTACCAGCATGCAGAACCCACACGTCACAAGCCTGACACCAAAATCGACTCGATTTTCCCTGTCTAGCATTATTTCGTCAGTTAACAGTTCCCGCGCAGCAAGTTTGCAACTGGGTGGGGGGAGGGGGATGGGGGGGGTCACTTTGAACGCGTTAACGTGAGCCAACTAGGGGGGTCCGTGGGCATGCTCCCCCGGAAAGTTTTAAAACTAAAGTCTTCTGAAATTGCTGGAAATGCGTTTAAAACTAACATGGTGTGGTGAAACTTATGTACTTTCAGCAACAAAACAGAGGTGTTTTAAAACAAGAATAATCCGTTTTCCGTAAAACGTTAAGTTGAAAAGTAACTTCGATTCTTTTTAGTATTACTTGCTTTTTCCTGTTGAAAAGTTGGGGGGGGGGGGGTGAAGGGGAAGGGGCTAAGGCCCCCAGCCCTTCCCCCCGCGCGGTCCCTGGTTAACTTGGATATCTCTTTTACTTGGAAGGTATCCATTCAGTTTTCTCCAGGAGCTTTTGTATAGCCACAGCTTTTGTTTCTTTATAAAGTTGCCGGGTATTCATTTGACGGTTGTCTGATCCGTCAAACTTTGTGTCCAAACTAGAACTAAACTAGAACCTATTTTGTTAATATCAAAGTATGAACTCCAGCACAATGGTATTTTCAGTTTTCACATGAATAATCAGACACGGATTTCATCAGCAGACTAAAACGAACTTTGACCCTCCTCCAAATGAGCGAAAATTTGCCCTGGGCTCCTAATCTAAATTGGAGCAGTATGTGTGTTATCATTCCACCAGATCCTAATTTAAAAGCTTTAGTGGTCCTGATACGTATCATTCGAATCTGGAAGAAATTTAAGCCTACCGTTTCTCGAAGACAAATGTTAGTCGTATTTTCAGGGTCGTCTGGGATTAAAACCACCCATAAACATTTGATGTTGATGAAACAGAAGGAAGAGACAGTGATTGTGACTGTGATTCCTCTCGACGACCGCGCGGTATTAGGCCCAAGAGGGATTGGGAAGGAGTAAGTAGGTGACAGGTGTTTATGCCCCTGTGTAGGTTCCTTCTGACTTAACCTGTGATCACGCCCAATTTTAGCATCGCTCTTATGTCCAGTTAAATAAAGCCGCCCGCTAAAATGTTTCCTTTCGCGTTTCCTGCGCCGAGGAATGTTTTACCAAGCGAAAGGAAAATATAGCCTGCAGGTTATTCTGACGTAGTGCTCGCTCTTGACATATGGTTAACAGACGCGCTAATATGGTTGGAACGTGCAGCCCGAAGCTTGCTGAGTAACTTGTCCGGCCTCTTTTCTTACAGACGCCATTAAAATAAAGCGGTCCTATTAGCTAAGAATATGGATGAAAACTTTCGAGCGGTGCTGTAATGCATTGTTTTCCTGTGGCCTAAGCAGGCCTAAGCAGCGCAGTAAAGAACAGTTGTCAGTTAACGTTTTATTTCTGAGCAGAAACCTAAAGTTCCTGCAATATATCTGAAAAGGAAATCTTTTAAAACGTGTTTCGTGTTTAAGAAGAGCGTGCTTTGGCAAAGGACGTGTAATCGAATGAATGAACGAGGTCTTCGATCGCCTTCTCTAAAGGCATAATAGGGCCGTTTATACGAGAGAAAATAAGCCGCGGCTTACTCTGGCCGCGGCTTACATAAGACGCGAAAGGAACCATTTATACGAGTAAAAACTCCTAGGCCAGGATAAGCCGCAGCTTAAGAAAGCCGTGAACGTAGATTTTGTACCATTTATACGGAGCGTTCGCGTCTTATGTAAGCCGTGGCCGGAGTAAGCCGCGGCTTATTTTCTCTCGTATAAACGGCCCTAATGTTGACTGGTGAAAATCTTTATCTTCCGCTCAGAAAGTAGCTTATAGAGCGTTTTCATTCACGTAACTACCGGCCATATTGGTTTACTGAAACAAAAGAAAGTATTTGCACAAAAATAGAGTGCAATTCACAGAGATTTAGTTTGGGACACCAACATGGCTGCTGTTTCTTTGTTTTGGGACACCAACATCGCCGCCGTGACGTCATGTGAAAACGCTCTATATGCCCTCTTGTCACGTACCGGAGAAAGAATTTTGCTGCATAGGAAGCGTCTGTAATATTAGATTTGTAAAACTGTTTTGCACTATCTATAACTTTCACCGTATCTTAATATTTTTGCCATATCCTTTGCTTACTTTATGTATTATTTTTTAACTCGAGTTTTCTCCTATCTATTTTATAGTATTTTCAATCTCCATAATCTTATTTTGCTCACGGTTTGTTATATGTTTGCGGTATGTGTGTTTGTATCTGTTAGTGTACCGACCTAAATTAGTGTGATCAGTTTTGTTAAACTGGCTGCCTGCCCTCTTTAACTTTATTGTTATTTCAGGTAGCCAGTCCCCTCTTTTTCTTTTTACTTAAACGATTTATATGCCTGTAATGTCACTAAATCGGGGAAATAAAGCATGTTGTTGTTGTATAATTTTAACCCATTTGAGCAAATTATAGTTTATAAAATGATTGAATAAGTAGCGTAGTAGCGTAGTGAAGTTCTACCAGAAATTCCTCGCGTATCGTCACCCCAGACTTTCTTCAATCTGTCATCAAGAGATGTCGATTAAGCACGGGGCAAATATCACGAAAACCTCATTATGTCCTTTAAAGGGGAAGTTTGTGAGGGAGTTTTGTAAACAAAACTGAGATTGTAAAAAGTGTGAAGTGCTTATGGAAATGAATGCTTCAAAATTAGTTATTTACCTAACTTTTTCCAGCAAACTGAAACGTAACAATTTGGTAAACGTACGATCATCACGTTGATCCGCCATTTTACAAGATGCATGTTTTTGTAATTAACGATTTCTAGATCAAAGATCAAATCAAACGTTGGCAGGTTTTAAAATTTCTGGCTGCTTTTCTCTGCGATCAAGCACGCTTCCATGGTGGACTCCCGCTTGGGGTTGAATGGCAACCCCTGGGAAACTAGGTTTGTTGAATGGACGACAAAATACGTCAGTAGAACGATTAAGTTACGGTAACAAAGAATGAAGGAATGAAGAAAAGCTACGCTGGTTCATGCCGAGTATTGTTAAATCTGTGACTCTTATTGCAAATATTTCCGTCAGACTTGCCGTTCTTCAGTTGGCAGAGCAACAATTCCTCATTGAGACGTTTACAACTAAAGAACCTTGGTGTAGAGAGAGGTCACAATTACTATTACACTATTTTTAGTTTGCCACGTTTCACTGGGTAGGTACATCAACTCTGCTTAGTCATAACTTTTTTTTAAAGCATGCCACTTGAACTTGGCCATCCCTCATGCAGAATACATGTATTTAGTATTAGTGGACGTAAGTTTTCATCGTTGTAATCTAATTTTTCCGTTTAGCTGGCGTTTTGCAGATATTGAAACTTTGTGAAATTTCAACACTATCAAAAAAAAAAAAAAACTGGAAAATGAAACTTTCTGTCGGCGTTGCATCGTTTCGAAAATAGGTCAGTCTCCTAAGAACCAAACCTGTTTACTTCACCCTCAGATAATATATAATAAAATGGCTGAAAACAGATAGAAACCTATTCGTACCGCTTGGAAAATGGTGCAAATCTTTCCAAGTAGCGATAAATGAAGGTTTGACGGGTTATGTAATACACATAGACACCTTCGGTTTTATTTGTCTCGATATAATGTTCATTATCAAACGTTTTCCGTTTTATGGTGAAGTACTTGTAGCGTTTGACCCCATGTAAATCAAAACGAAAAGTCCTCTACTAATAACGTGGCGTTTGAATAACTCCTCACGAAGTTTAAGTACGTTTTATACTGATAAATCGCCTTAATAGGAGAGGTTTGTTGGAGCTCCCAGCCGTGTCATTTTCATGCCAAAGGGGTTTCAATTTCATTCCTGTGTGAAATGAGAAATTTCCACAAAGTGCGATAAGCATTTGTCATAAGAAAAAAAGGTAAGATAATTAATTAACTGCAAGACAACTCTTGATCCAGAACAGCTATCAGCAAAATCGATCGAATAGGGTTGACCAGTACGGTTAAACTGATGTAAGATTTTGGAACGGTATCAGAAAACCAAACGCGCAGAGCTATGGGAGCTATTACAGAACCGGATAAACTACTTTAAAGTCATAAGGGTGTATTGTAAACAACCCATGATGCGATACCTCGTTGTTTACGTCTGGCATTATGATCTTTCTTTCCTCCGCATTAAGGAGCACTAGAGTGGATTTAATTCAAAATAAATAGCTAAAAAGGTATTTTCTGAACCTGGAATTAAAATGCCGCAGAAATAACATGGGAACTAAGTGACTGTTGATGTGTTTTACATACTGTAACGACATCCGTTCAGTCAAGCTTCAACTTGTTGTTAAATGTGAGATTTACAAAGTAACAAGGGAACTTTTGCTTATGTCTCTGTTTTCTCTGTAAATTATATTTCTTCGAAGAGTCAGAAAGCCAACTCTTCGTCCATGAAACACTTTTCCTTATTAAAAAATGCCGCAGATGATACTTTAAGTACTAATATCGATTTCGCTGTCTCACCCAGATATTTTTCACCAAATTGTGAATATCTTACATACCATATTCACTCGATCGGGGCTGAAAGCAAGGTACCATCTTTGTTGACTTTTGTGCGAGTAGATACGCGTGTTATCTCATAATCCAGAGGAAAACGCTTAGCAGCGAGACAAGACCTCGTTTTGAGACATATCTGTCCATCACGGATGTCAGCATATTGTGATTAGTGAATCCATCTTTCAAGAAATTCCTTACGATGTCCGGTCGTCCCTGAGGCAACTGACGGTTATCAGACTCGATGCCCCGAGTCTGAGCCCGGGCCGAAAAGAAGACAAAACAGAAGGAGGAGGCCGGAGATCATACTGCTAAAGCGACACAGTACAAAAGTGTCAGGTATTTCATACTCTAGGCTTGTTCATGTTACAACCGTTCATTGTTAGCCCTGAGCCCACTTCCAGCTGGAAACATATTTCATCTGTGTAGCAATACCGTTGCTAACTTTAGAGTCGTCACAATCATGAATCATTCAAATCAAAGTGTTTGAGCAGTACCTTTCAGTGAATCTTCACGTTTTATCATTTTCATTTTGCGATGTTGCTGTTATTATTGTCACTGCAAAGCATAGTTCCACTTTTGCAAATATGTGGGAATTGCTCTCGGTTAGCTTCATGAAAACTCGTTGTTTGACAAGTGTTGAGAAAGGAAATAGCTGCGCGATTGGAGGTCGAGTCAACAAAATACTCGGCTTGGCATGAATGACAAGAAGTTGTGTTGCAATAAGACGGTAAACCTCAGAGACTGAGGCATAAAAACGTTTCTCCACAAGAACAGCATGATTTCAGTTTACTTTAACAATATTTATAAAGTAACAGAGGAATAGTTTTTGAAACTGAAACAAGTGGCTGTCAATTCTGTCAGATCAAACCATACGTCGTCGTGTACTATCTTTAGTGACCGCGAGGTATCTGCAAAATGTGGCTGTTGAAATTGAGACTTTCTGAGCAGTTCCTTAACTTACGATGCTTACGTTTATTTTCAGTTTTCTACAGCTGAAATTGTCAGTGGAAACTTAATTACCCGTCTCAGTGTATAGATTTATTTAATCTTTTTGCATCTCTTAGAGTTTGACATCTGATAATTATAAAACGTAGAACTTTCTAGAACCTTGTTCAAGGTGGAACATAATTTATGGGCCTGTTACTAGGGATGACAAATCTTAATAGCTCTCTAGTTCAATTGTAAGTACAAATTAAGACGATATACTTTAAAGCTTTGAGGCAGTTTCAAGTGTTTATGTGTCCAAGTTATCTGTACTATAAAAGGCCAATAGTTGTGAACACTGAAGAACCAAGACGCTTTTGTGGCTAATC
>JAEMWC010000321.1:800000-830000 GCA_016490735.1 Pachyseris speciosa
ATCCTGAAAAGCAAAACGCAGCAAAAGTAACTTTCATCCAAAAGTTAAAAACTGCAACCAAAGTTTACGTCAATCCTGGATTAAGTTGGGCGAGGGCACACCTGAACACCGTTTTTACGTCGCTTAACGTGGATTTAATGTTGATAGTTCTCGTTCTCGTTTCATGCAATCAAGAATCCCTCTGCTCATAATTACACGAAGTTATGCTGTGGGATATTTTGTGAACTTTTTCGTGATTTTTGGGTATATTTGGAAAGATACAGTTTTTATCAAAGGATCGGTTAATTTTAGGGCGGAAACATTGAAGATTTAATGAAGGTTTAAAGTTAGAAATTAGTAGACGGACACCAAGCAGTTCTCCAGCAACCTAGAGTGCCTTGTGGGGTGTCAACTGTCTGGTGGTGTTTCAAAAGATTTTTTTTTTGTTTTACATTTCAATCCCTTTTTTAAACTACTTAAAATTTCACTCCAATTCACGTGTACCCCAACCTTAAAGGCAGACAATTACAAAGCTTTTATTCACATTTAAATTCAATTTTCAGTGGTAGATATATCTATTTGATGTAGATACAAATTAAAACGCGGCTTTTAACATGTCGGGTTCGTCAGTTATTAGCAGTACCACGATACGCGAGCTCTATGATCATTATCGTTATCAATATCGGCGAGATATAAGCCTCTGATGGCTTCTAATCTTTCCTTAATTTACGAATTGCATGCAAAGGTCATGAGCCTTAGCTTGAATAAGTCTGAAGTTTCATTACCTAACGACCTCATTGCGGCGTCTATCGAGTTAATGAAAAATTGGTCACCAGCTTTGGATGAAATAGATCAGCAGTTTAAGTGCATTACAACCTGGCGCATGAAGGAGATTTCGGTAAGTTTTATGCAAGCCATCTTCTTGAAATAGGATTTATTAAGTCATTAAGCCACAATTTAAAATAGATTGAAGGATTTCTGTCAAGAGAGAGCGTCAATTAGTTTCCGATCATGTATACAGAACTTCGGCGTATGTTTAGAAGGTCTTCGCGCTCATGAGGAGATGTTAATAATTTCCTCATCGAACAGTGACGAAGTTTCTCATGGATTAGCTTTAAGCTCATAATTTGAGAAGATAAGTTCTTAAAACTAGGATATATAGTCTCCAAGAATGACTGAAACAAAATGGCATCAGTCATGTAAAATCAATGTGGCTTTAGTGAGTTTTGAGTGTAAAGGATGGAATAAAAAGTAACGCGAACTCCGGCTTGCTAAACGGACTAAGTTTCTGTTCCCTTTGATTGTTCGAGATAGCACGACGAGGCTGCTATTGCGGACAAACCACTGGAAAAGCACTAATATTGCTGTTGGCTTTTCATGCGTTGATATCAGAGTTCTAAAACATAAACTAAAGGTACCACAAAACTCCTCTTTCAATTCTTTCTGCCGACGCCGGTGAAACAAATCATTCAATACAACAACACAACAGCAAGAACATTAAACACGGTATACTGAGAACTTCTCAAGCCGGCGGTGGGTTGCTTTCTTTACATGAAGAGTGCAACATTGAATTTTTTTCAAAAGATCGTAGCATCTGCAGAAAGTACACTAATTCCTAAAATGTTATGAAAGCGGTACCTCACTTAACTTTTCAGTTTTCAAGTTTGATAGTAAAATGATGCCATCTCATCAATTCTGAAGAGAAATTAAGAATACTTATATACTTATAGCATGATTTAGTTTATTTCTTTTACCGACTATTACGGCGGCCACGTGCGTTAGTCCCATACCGGGATACTGACCAACGTGGCGGAACCCATACTAAGTCTGGCTTGTAATTTTCAGAGAACTGTTTTTACCATAACTTTGTTCTGAAGACATGCAGGGGCGTAGCGAGCCTATAGGGCCTACATATTTTCAGGCTACCTGATCTATATATTATTTCTCCTAAAATAACTTCTTCGTTTACTCCGTTTTAAGGCCCAGCGCGGAGGAAAAAGGATCAGTTAACAATATATTTATTCTATATTTTTCTTGTTAGTAACGGTACAACGATCCTGGAGACTTTTCATACTGTGTTACTTAGTAATCATTACGTAATCCGTAACCGAGTCAGGCGGTGGAGTAGATTTATTGCTCCCGGTAAAATGTGACAACCGAATTGCACTTAGGTTAGACTAAAGCTCGTTACGCAAATTGAATTAACTTTGTAATTAGAGTGAATCTAGACCCAATATATGAAATATGACAAATATCATAGGTTTGACCTGGAGATGAAAGAAGACTGAACTGTTTAAAGACGAAGGCGACTATAGCAGTTCTACGAGCGTAACCCAGCGGTAACGAACCTGAAAGAATTGCAGTCCTATAAAATTTTATGTCTGATTTCGATAACACCAGTTGTTGTGTGGAGAGAAAGGTTTAACTGAACTATTTTGCAAAGCGTTCATTTTGCTCATATTCTGTCGTGAATTCAGCTAACTCATTAAAAAAATAATAATCATTCAAAGAATCGGCATAGGTTTGGGAATTCTATTTTCGTTTATAGTTTAATTAATGGTAATGGTAATGGATTTATATACCGCACATATATACTTTCATGGCGGTTTACAATGCTCCTCTAGGGTGAGATCGGACGTCAGCCTATAAAGGCGCCTCCGGCAGCCGCTATCAGTCCATATTTCATCTCACCCACCCACCCAGCCCACATATGAATGTCAGAGACAGATGAAAGATAGAGATAGACTACCACACCGGGAACTACGTCCCCTACTCTTTTCGAGGAGAGTGTGGGTTCTTCAGTAACGTCCCACAGATTATTAGGTACGAGTGCTGTGAGACGGGACCTCCGGTTTATCGTCCTTATCCGAGAAGACTAGAAAGTCTAACCGTTTGCGGATGTAATTACAAAGGTAGCACTTTCTCCTCTCTAACCGTTTGCAGATGTAATTACAAACGTAGCACTTTCTCCTAAATTATTTAAAGACCCTGAGTGTTGGCCCGGCCAGGGTTTGAACCCGCGACCTCCCGCACGGTAGTCCGGTGCTCTACCAACTGAGCTAACCGGTCGGCGTTTGCCTCACGATTCAGTCACATAGACGTGGACGCGACGTTTCGACCGCTATAGTTCGACTATAACTTTCATCCAAAAGTTAAAAACTGCAACCAAAGTTTACGCCAATCCTGGATTACGTTGGGCGAGGGCACACCTGAACACCGTTTTTACGTCGTTTAACATGGGTTCTCTTTCTCGTTTCATGCAATCAAGAATCCCTCTACTCATTACACGAAGCTATGTTGTGGGATATTTTGTCAACTTTTTGGTTATTTTTGGGTATATTTGGGAAGATACAGTTTTTCTCAAAAGATCGGTTAAATTTAGGGCGGAAATGTCGAAGATTTAATGAAGGTTTAAAGTTAGAAATTAGTAGACGGACACCAAGCAGTTCTCCAGCAACCTAGAGTGCCCAATTGTTTTGTTTTACATTTCAACCCCTTTTTTGAACTCCTTACAATTTCACTCCAATTCACGAGTACCCCCAGCTTAAAGGCAGACAATTACAAAGCTTTTATTGACATTTACATCCAATTTTCAGTGCTAGATATATCTATTTGATGTAGATACAAGTTAAAACGCGGCTTTGAACATGTTACTATAACAATAAAAAAAAAATCGTGCAAAATGGCTTCCCCGTCTCTTCATCCCGCCCCCCCCCCCCCCCCCCTCTCTCACGGGGCCTGAGTTAAGGTGCTATGGTACCCTAGACTACTTTTTTCGCCAAAAATCAAACTCATGCAGACGAAATCGCCATCATTCAACTCGTTGCCATGAATCATGACAAACACAATGATATTTGAGTACCTTGTTGCCATGGTAACAGAACAAGCTTTGTTCAGATGTCTTTAATAGTGCTTCCTCGGTAACAATAAATGAGCAAAAATACTTAGTCAGTGGGGCAAGAAACATTTTTTTACCAATTATCTTTGTATTGATCTATGATATGAACCTAAACTTGTGGACTGACTCTTGTTAGTTGCAGAGAGAAAAAGCTTCAAAATTTCACTTTGCTAAAAATGGGTGTTTTCAGCCTATACTTACCATCAATCTTTCAAATGTTATGAAAGAACAATTTAACAGATTATTGGCTTTATTTTGTTTCATTGCATAGAAGGTTTATGTACCTCAAATTTGATCCCTAAAGAGCTGGTAAAAGTAAAACCATGAAAAGTAAATAATTGTTACCATCTACAAATTCCATGCCAGTTTCAAATTTCAAACTTGCATAGGGTCACGAAAAAAGTTGCTGTGGTCAGGTTTTGCCATCTTTTCCAGCAATGTCAGTGCAGAAGTGTTTTTTACACATGAAAGGAAAAAAATCAAGCAGGCATGACAGTGCACTCCTCCAGCAAAGAAATAGCATAGAAATTGGATGTATCAGCTCAAAACTAGTGCAAGAATTAAATGAAAATCTTACGTCGCAAACGAGCAGTTTGGACAAATCTTTTTTCAACTGAATCCTTTATTTAGAGAGTAAACATTACAAAACAGCTCTTCTGCGTCCAAATTAAAGAGGAAGCTTGAGGAAAAAAGGCAAACAATAGCTCTCTCAGCTCCATTTTTATCACCAACCTCAACCAAGCAGCCAAACAGCAAGAATCTGTCCCCGTTGCATCCTGGGAGATTCCACAAATCTTTGAGAGGGAAAGGCTCCTTCGGAACAATTTCCCGTTTTTTGACCAATTCTCAGACTAGGCTTCAATCCTGCACTAAAAGTTGTTCTGGCACCTCCAGCATTCAATGAAACTTCTGCCAGGGAAGATTGGAGCCCGGTGAGACAAGGCACATCTTCTTTTAGGCCCCTTGTCCACGAACAACAACTGTCAGCAGATTCAAGCATGCGTTCGAACAAAGTTTGTTGTGATCTCTTCGCAGTGCCAATAAGCGGTTCTTTGAAATTGGCAAGGTTTAAGCCTTCTCAACCCTTGATGATGAGCTCCGGCACCAGCAAATGACCCAAAACACAGTAATTTAGTTCAATTATGACACATTTCAAGGTAAATTCTACAAATGATTCGTGAGTTCAAATGAGCCGAGTATAGTCACGTGATCAGCTGTCACGTGACAAGATACATGCCTAACAATACCCAGTCCTCCATCAAAATCTTTGGAGAAATAAGAGATTTAATACCCCCCAACTCACTTTTGGCAAAAAAGCTATGATTTCTACACATTTTCTAGGGTACCATAGAGTCTCTGCAGAGTCCCACCCTCAAAGGTCCGCCCGCAGGAAGGAGCTCCAGGACGTGCATGATGCGAACAACTTTATATAAGAGTTGAAAACCTCTTTGCCTCCCCTGTGGGAGTCATCACGGGGCGTAGCCTCGCTTTGATGTTGAGCTTGTTTTCGTCCTATAGAGTCAAGAAATTGTTGTTTTCAGTAATAATTTTTCGACAAACGTATTAAACTTGTGATTTTCTGGACATCTACTAGCTTGATGGCAGTTACATCTTGAATTTCCTGAAATCCTTCGCCTTAATCGGTTTTCGAACAACCGGGCCCAGTATTTTAATTGTGAAATTAATAAATGTACTGGGCACGTGGGCAGCAGTAATTCACAATACGTTTTAGAGTGCCTAGTGTTACAGGAGATACAAGGAAGAGGGCAAAAGTTTCTGCCGAAACATGTTTGCAAAATTTAAAATCGTCTTTTTATATTTAAAACTTATTGTGAAATTATTGCTGCGCGAGATTGCAGTGATCCGGCAGTCTTGCATCTCAGGGTGTAGCCTCCCAAGCAGTCGTTTTTAGGAGGTGAAATACGAGTCCCCTAAAAACGACTGTGTGGGAGGCTACTCAGGGTGCGACCAACTTGCGCCTACGAGCCATTCTGCTGCCAGCCCTAACTAGTCTTTGCCAAAGCTTGCGTCAAGTAACCTACCCACTTGTTGAGGGCACTAAAATCCATCATGGAGGTTAGTTAACCTTACAGACCATTTAATTAACAGCTGGTGTGATGATTCATCTTCCTTCTAATTAACCGCACTAATTTTCTTTTATAAATGCCCTCGGAAATGTTGCCACTCGTGTTAATAAGGTTTGTGGGTATCCTTAAAGTGGTGAGGCTTATTTACTTGAGGTCAAGTACGAACAACTCTTTTTTACTGAATATTACAGTCACAAATACAGCCAGAAAAGGTGATTAAAAAGGTTTGACGCCATGGGACAACAACTGGCAATTTAAAACCCTCATCAGGAAGATAACGGAAGATCAAGACCTTCTAGACTCCATTACCAACGACTGGTCTTTCGTCAATCAATGACCTAATTGTTATTGAACCTCGTAATCACTGCATTCAAGAGTATCGGTTCTATTTTTAGCTTAGTTCTGTTCGCTTATCAAATACTACGTGATTACTAAAGGAAATGGTACTAAGAAAAGGTGTGTTTTGTTTTCTGAAAACAGATATCTCAGTCTGTAATAACTGACGACAGAAAAAAACTATCAAAATATAGTTTACAGATACTCAGGTCTAAAGTCTCAAGCAATAAAAGAGACTTACCCAGTTGCAGTCGTACTATAACATTAGCGGCTATGTGCTCACCATCAAGTCGATTGTGGGTGTTTTCCATAGTTTATTTCAGTATATTCTGGTATCGTGATGACCTTTTCAACTTAACGTGCAAAGTTCAACTGCTGGGTTCGTCAGTTCTTAGTTATCACGATACGCGAGCTCTATGATCGTCATCGTTATCAATATCAGTGAGATATAGGCCTCTGATTGCTTCTAAGCTTTTCCTTAATTTACGAATTGCATGCGAAGGTCATGGGCCTTTGCTTCAATAAATCGGAAGCTTCATCATTTAATGACCTCATTGCAGCGTCTACCGAGTTAATGAAAAATTGGTCACCAGCTTTGGATGAAATAGATCAGTATGCCGTTTATGTTCTTTCAGTTGCAACCTGGCGCATGAAGGAGATTTCGGTAAGTTTCATTGAAACCATATTCCTGAAAATAGGATTTATTAAGTCATTAAGCACAATTTAAAATAGATTGAAAGATTTCTGTCAAGAGAGAGCGTCAGTTAGTTTACGGCCATGTATACAGAGCTTCGGCGTATGTTTAGAAGGTCTTCGCGCTCATGCGGAGATGTTAATAATTTCCTCGTCGAACAGTGACAAAGTTTCTCCTTTGATTGTTCGAGATAGCACGACGAGGCTGCTATTGCGGTCAAACCACTGGAAAACCACCAATATTGCTGGTGGCTTTTCATGTGATGAAATCAGAGTTCTAAAACATAAACTAAAGGTACTAAAAAACTCCTCTTTTAATATTTTCTGCCGACGACGGTGAAACAAATCATTGAATACAACAACACAGCAGCAAGAACATTAAACACGGCATACAGAACTTTTCATACCGGCGAAGGATTGCTTTCTTCACATGAAGAGTACAACATTGAAATTTTTATCAAAAGATCATAGCAGCTCCAGAGAGTACACGAATTCATCTTACAATGTTATGAAAGCGATACTTTCACTTAACTTTTCAATTTTCAAGTTTGATAGTAAAATAATGCCATCTCATCAATTCTGAAGAGAAATAACGAATACTTATTTACTTATAGCGTGATTTGGTTTATTTCTTTTCCGACTTTTTCGGCGGCCACATGCGTTAGTCCCATACTGGGATACCAACATGGCGAAACCCATACTAACACGAAAATTTGGTTTATAAACGGAGTTAATAATGTAATTTCAGTAATGTGACCACGGCGTACAAGGATTCAAAAAGCTGACGTTTCGAGCGTTAGCCCTTCGTCAGAGCGAATCGAGGAATTGTGGGTTGTGTATGGTTTATTTAAGCAATATACCACAAGTTTCTATGGTTTATAGGCACGCGGCATGTTGATAGAACCACGGCGAGTGATTTACGAATTCTTTGAGTGTTCTTCCAACATCCCAAGTGGTTTATCAGCCTATAAACCATAGAAACTTGTGGTAAATTGCTTTTATATAATAATTCAGAAGACGCGCGAAATTTCCATGAGTTTACTGGTTTAATAACCCATGGCTGATTGACCAATCAGAGCGTGCGAATTGACTTTGGTTATTATATAAATACAGAAAATGGAGCTACGGTATTGGTGGTAACATGGTAACGTGAAAAACAGGAATAAATTAATTGAATGAAAAGCGTTCGTTGATACCGTGGGGATTAACAGTGCCGATTTGAAAGATACAGTTTTGCTCGAAATTTTTACGGCTTTCCGTGATACCTTGTTGTAGGGAAAGGCCGGAGATCGACATGTGTTGTTTGGAATGGCTAGGGAGATTAAAATGCCGGGCGACTGGTTTGGATGCATCGTTGTCATCTTTCTCAACATCACGTAGACGGGGCGTAGATATTCTCGGAATCGGTCACCTAGTCGTCTTCCTGTTTCGCTGATGTATAACGTTTTGCACAATGTACATGTTATGCAATAGATAACATTTGCGGGGGTACACGTGAAACGATCAATGTCTTGTATTTTTCAGACAACTATTTTCACCATAACTTTGTTCTGAGGAGTACTGAAGAAGCACAAATCATTCCAAGTTGTTTCTTGTTTCCTACCGTTTAAGTCCTTTGTTTATGAATCTTATTAGTACATGCAAACGTACTTTATCATACGCTTCTAATCATGCTAATGACTCTTGTTGATTTGGGCTGTACTTTTGAGAGGTGCTAGAATAATGACTGCCTGATGTATTCCTTAGCAAACTTGCGAGGTAAACGTTTGAAGTGTTAAACTCTTTTAAACTGCCAAATCAGGTAACACACTCGCATCAACCAAACGCTGCTCTAGTTTTCAAGTGGTCCCTGGCGGCCTTTGTGACATTTGTTCAATTTAAAGAATGTTTAATTAACTTTTTCATTAAAATGAAAATTTGTGAAAATGCTGCTTTAACCGAGGACAAGAAGAGCGAACTGAAATCAGTGAAATGATCAACATAACCGTGATTACATTGTGAAATGCCAGGACAATCGCAAAGTATAATTGTGTAACGGATATACGTGGTTACAACTATTGATTTAATTTCGCAAATTTTGGCGGAACGCCTTGAGGGTAATTATGACTAATAGTAAAATTACTTGATACTGGTTTGCCATTCAAAAGAGAACAGTTTTTATTTTAAGCCCAGGAATCACGGTACAGCGGTCGGGGTGATAACACTTTCTGGAACGATCGTAATACGTAGTTCATCAAAGATTTAGCCGCAACAGTTGTCAAGTCCCTTCCAAACATAGCGGTGATCCGTTGACTAATTGGCACTGCGATGTTTTCTTTTCAGAGGTTGTTATTAAACGAGAGCTGTTGGATCAAACAAAGGAGTAATCGGCATGAGAAGACGAAGAACACCGCAGTTAAACCTTAAGCAACCCAAGGTTTATATACTTGGCAAGGACGGGGTTGGTAAATCAGGTGAGTATGAAACTGGTGACGGGCGACCAACTAGACAAGGTAATTAGTATGATTAACACACACTCCATTGTTAATGGTGTTTTTTATAAGCGTGATAAATATCTAAGTTTATCTTACTTCAAGTAGTCTGATGTGCTTGCAGGAAATGAGATATTTCATTCAGTGCACTGCTTCTTCTAAAGAGGAAACCATCGTATTGTATTTCTCTTAACATATATCTGATCATTCAACTTTCTTCTCGTCTTTACATGGAAACTTTCGTGTTGTATTGCGAACACTCAAACACAACTGAAAGACAAATATTTTTTATTTTGGAATAAGCTCTTTCCTCAATTCTTGATCAGTTAAATATTTCAGAGAAACAGTGAGATTGTTCATGATTTTTCGAAGGGAACTTAAATACTTCAATCAAGCTCAACCGAGACTAGCCGCTGACAAATAACCTTTGTAAAGAGCAGCAGTCTTGTGTTGTCCGCAATCTTGTGTAACCAAGAGCAAATGCCACTATATACTAGCTCGATTTTGCTTCTAATTTAAAAAACGTTTTGACCACAGCTTAAATATTAGTAAATATCTCTAAACGCTGTGATGGCCTTCCCACCTACTTAAAAATTGATTATGCCTGTCGCCGTCCATATGTGAACAAACCATCTTTGTATAAATTCGAGCTATAAAGAGCCGTCGTTCCACGTTCCACATGTTGACGAGAAGTTCTTATTCTTTTCAAGTATTTCCTGCAGCGGCTCAAACCGTTCTATCGAACAAAGGCCGTCGCAAGCAATTTGTTTTCAGTATCATATGCTCAGGTTTATATCTACAAGTATTTATACCGGTTTGCCGCGCACTTTTACTTTAACTAATCAAGCTGATTCATTTCAGCCAGTATCACTCAACACAATAACGCCCATTTGCAGTGTAGACTGGTTACAATATCTTCTCTTCGTTAGAGCTGATGTGGCCTTACTGAGCAATGCCACATCTGTAATAAACGTTAAAAATACCTCAAATAAGCAATAAGGAAAACCGTGATTGAAGTTAACGATGGTAATTAGTTATAACTGAGAAACTGCAAATAAGGTATATATATCTTTCAATGTCAATTGCTAATGTTTTAAGCCAAGGAAGCATTGTTTAAGCTCATGCCTTCCGGCAAAATTTCACAATCTTAACAAGTGATAGTTTAATTTACAATGATCAATTTTAATTGTCTCATTCAATTTACATAGATCAATTTTGATTGTTTCTTTCAAAAGCTCTTCTTGTACGGTTTATAACAAGGAGGTTCATTGGAGAGTATGCGAGACTAGGTGAGTGCAGTTCGTTTCTACATAAATGACAGGTGGGCAGCATAGTTCTGCCCGGAGTTCTACTGACCGCGTCGGGGAAAATAAAGCTTGGTTTCCATATGATCGCAGACGATCGCAAAATGAGCCGTTTCCATATAATCGCAGACGATCGCAAACGATCGCAGAGCCAACTGTAGCCATACATTTTGGTCAGCGGAAATGTCATATGTACACGCGCGTTGTCGGAATTAAAAATATTATGGGACAGTTTTCGATCGCAAAATTGCAGAACTTTGGTTTCCATATGATCCCAGGATCGCAATTGATCGCAGACAATCGCAGAAGATAGAACATGGTTCTATCTTCTGCGATCGTCTGCGATCACGATCGCAAACGATCACAGAAGTGTTTCCATATGATCGCCGACGGTCGCAGATCTGTGATCGACCGTCTGTGATCATATGGAAACCAGCCTTTAAAGAGGAGCTTGGGATTGAGGCTTTCTCTCTCCCCACCTCCCTCACTCCCCCAGAATACTCACTCCCATATTTTCTTTCTGTTCTTCCATCCCCCTTGCCCAATTAATCCAGCGACTTAGGTTAAAAAGCCAACAGATCTTGTTCCCAGAAGCCCTGCTTCTTCATTAGAAGGGGCGGGCAACGGTGGGAAGAGACTGAGTGGTTTCTTAAGGCTGGTTTTCACTAGATTATAAGCGACGGAGTCATAACGGAATCAGTATTTTGCTTCCGACTGCGTCGCTCTGATTTTCACTAGATCATAACGCTCCACGCTTCTGATTACGACTCCGCCGACTCCGACTCCGTCGCTAGTGAAAGCCAGCCATTAAAGTTGCACAGGAAACTTGCCTATGAATAAATTCATGAACCGAATTCAGTGATAGTCGATTCCACAGGGATATTGGTGGATGATGGAATTACAACTTGATAGTCGTTTTATAGGCAAATCGCGATTTACCGTGATATTTTAGGCTGCTTAAGTTAGAACTGAGACTGAAGTCAATGTCGGTCCGTGTTTTCTGATTTAGAAGCGCAGTAAAGTAAATGGTTTTATTACTTAGCGATAAAGGATAACCTCTTCTGTGATGTGGCAGAAGCAGATGTCAAAGTTTCAAGACTCGTTGAAAGTTATTGGCTTCTATAGGAGTAAAATTTGGAAACTTAGACTTTGAAGCGTCTGATCCTCTTTGTGAAGTTTGTTTTTGCAATTTACATAGTATAGCATACTAATTTTATCTCCCTGGTGTATCAGTTCCTGAAGTTCTATATCCGTGACGAAAACTCGGACACAAAATTGTAGTATTTTCCGGCTCCGAAGATCAAACGAGTCTGCTAATCTATTCAAAAATGTGCAAGAAGTTCATACTTCGAGATTTCAATCGCACTGTGCAATTAGCAATACCGCAAAAGCTCTATTAAGCCCCCGTCTCTATTAACCCCTCTCTCTAATGAGTCCCCCGTTTGGAAGTCGGTTTTTGCAATAAGACCCCCATCTCTTATAAGACCCCCTCTCCCCCCAATTTTGGGACATGAGATTTTGTAATTAGTCCCTCCTATTCCCTCTTACGAAATCCACTTCATGCGGCCCAGTGGGTATGTTTTTAAGCAAATATACACTCAATACTATTTACGGCTCGTTGTTAAATAATAAGTTTCACTTCAGTTGTTTGAGTTTTGTACTAGAACTATATGAAGACGAAGACGGGATGTTTAAGATTTGAAATAAGCCCCTCCCCCCCCCCCCCCCCACTCTCTATTAAGCCCCCTCTCTAATAAGCCCCCGTTAATGAGGCCTGAAATGAAATAAGCCCCTTTTACGGTACACCGAACGCACAATGTATTGAATAAATTGAGAATGTAAAAACTCTTCTCATGAATATTCTGTGCATAGTCGGAATCAGTCGTTACGGTTCGTGCCTCTCTTTAAATAAATACATTCGTAATGAGATTAAGTGTCCTGTGCGGCTTAAGATGGTCTTGGCCTCAAGCTCCCGTCCTTGATCACTTGTATTCTATATGGTTATGCTAACCTCAAATTAACAACCCATTATTGAATTTCTCATTTTTTTCAGAGGATTGTTACAGCGTTCATGTGGAGATGGAAAATGAAGACGTGGAACTACAGATTGCCGACACTGCAGGAGAGGTATGCTATGTCTATATTCCAAGCGTCACGTGCAATTAAAAAAAAGTTGCTTGGGCGTAGTCTGTACATTTCATGACTGCGAAGTGGCAAAATCTCTGGTCGAACATATTAATGTTAAAACGATTTTATTGTATAGTGAGTCCTAGCCTGTGTGGCAGGCGCTAGAAGGGGAAAGGGAAGGAGGAAATCGCGCGCGCTCCTGAGAAGCGAGGGGCGCTTTCTACTCTCACTTCGCGCGCGCGCACGTGAGAAGTGGGGGGCGCTTTCTACTCTAGCCTCGCGCGCGCGCACGTTTTCACCCCTTCCTCTCCCTTTCTAGCGCCTGCCATGCAGGCTAAGAGAGTCTTTAATATAAGTAGTGAATTAAACCGGATTTCAGTCCTACTCGAACTCAACATTACGCACTTCAGATACTGACCTCAATTATGGTGGTTCGAAGTAGTTTTATGGCGCCGCAAGCTGGGTTCTAATCTCGCGCGCGGAGCGGGTTTTAAAACCCACGAAGCCATGTAAGAGATGTAAACAATATGGCCGCTGTGGTGTATTTTCGCCTTCTCTTTGGGCGCCGCTGCAGAATTCGCGGGAGAAATTGTAATGGCATGTTTCCATCTATATGGAATTCTTCTACGTTGGCTTCTTCCTTTCTGCAGCGTTATGTCTGTGCTTTGTCGCCAACTAGCATCATTCGAGATAAATCTTACGATCGTTGTAGCTTTTTTTAGTAGAGTTCCGTAAGGATTTCTAGGGATAGGAGGTGTTGTTTGTTCAGTTGTTTGGGGCAGCCTTCGTGCAAAATGTGCCGGAGAGGAAACGTGCTGTAAAACTAAAAAAAAAAGAGTTGAACGGGAAAACACCTGAAACACCGCTCTTGAAAATCGATAGTGGTGAAGTACGTGACACGTCTGGTCGCTTTTCGTCGTTTGACAAAATTCAAAAGCAAAGAGAAAAAAAGCTCGAGCGGTTAGTTTTCTGAAAGGAAATACGGTGAAAAGACATCTTCAATTTGATGGGGACGACCAAACGAAGAACGCGAAGTGTTTCGGTGAGATATTTGTTTTGTTTGTCTTTCAATTTGTAACGTAAGATTGGTCACGAGGGGTTAGCAATTGAATGAAACACTATTCAGTGAGCAGTTTGCGGCACATGATGCTTTGGAAGATGTTTTTGCACTTCGTCGTGTTCTTTTTCAATCATCTTTGAAGCTAACAGTCGCTGACATCGTCAACAACAGCAATATCAAATCCACGTCCTTCGCTTACGAAGACATGTAGTTTCTCGATGAACGCCTCGAACGCATGCAAACTTTCAAAGACAAACTCTATTCACAAGGTGACAATGGACTTGTCAAGCAAACCGTAATTCAAAAAATTGCGGAAAGCGGCATATCATATCAGGATCTATCCGATCTATATGCCAAAGCTGGGAAAGAAGCATTGGTTGCCATTCTCAGCAAGGCGCCAACAAATTCGGCATCAAGTCGATCCACGCCACGGGGAACAAAACATCCGGCTACTTTAGCAAGAATAATAGAGTACTTTGATAAAACAAAAAAAAAAATCTCTCAAACACATATTGGTCCAGGAGAAATGTAGAATCACGCAATTGTAAGTTGTTTTAAAATCTTGTAGAACAAAACATCACTTGCACAAAACTCTGCTAAACTGCGAAATCAACAAGCCCAATCTCGCGCTGCCTCGCGCGTGCAGTTGATGCACATGGGCAAATGCTGATCTTGTCGTGTCGAAATTTTTGAATGTTTATGACTTTAACTGCTTATATCTCCCCTTCCGCTAGGTAGATTTTCTTCATTTTTTCGGTGACAACTAGTTGCAATTGGCTGCGTACATATGCCCATTTTTAAAAAATTCTGTAGGTAGGAAAAAAATTAAGAGAAGAATAGTCAGAAAGAAGATTTTTTTCTTAACCTGCCCTACAGACTTTTTTTTTAAACTGAAATATGTTGAAGATTATTTCTGGTAACATATAATATATCAGTTTGAGAAAATTTCACCGACCACTTTTTTAAAAAGACACTAGATTTCGATTTTGGGGACTCGGCAGAATGCGTCATATGGTTGCCATGGTAACGGGTTTTCTGAAATAAATATAATATAATGAATCTATGATGTTTCTTTTATTTCTGTGGCAAATTTCAAATTGGTACGATGAACCAAACAGTATTTACAAAAGAAGTTTTAGAACGTGTCTTGGGAAAACGAAAACTATTTCGAACCACCTTAAGACTATCCATATTAGTATAATCTAGTGATCGACTTCTATTATCTTGAGCTCGCTGTTTAATTGTCAAAGGGGCAGTGATTAATCCGGCAGACGCTACAATTATACGAAGCTTGGCTCATACTTGATTAAAAATAAAACACAAACAGCCAGATAAACATGGTAAACCAACGCATTTTATATAGACTTGACGTTTCGTATGCTAGGCAACATACATTTTCAAAAGTGACCGTTACAAATTTGGAAAACTGTTTATATACTTTGAATACAGGAATCTGGAACCGAGATTAAGAAAAACTATCTTAACAGTAAATATGTAAAAGGATACACCTTATTAATAAAGCAACAACTTCTCACTACTAATGTTTACATTAAAAGCTGGCTTAAGTTCTTGGATAAATAAGGTTTCCTTAATTTTGCAATGATAATCGGTTTTGCCCGACGCTAAAATGTCAAAATGATCCCACTTGATGTTGTGTCCAGTGGTTTCAACGTGATCAGCAATAGCTGATGTGTGGTCATTTTTAGCGAGGGCCTTGAAGTGTTCAGTTATCCTGTCATGAAGTCTTCTTTTTGTTTTACCGATGTAAAAATCAGTGCAGTCCCAGCAACCGGCCTTATAAATGACTTTAGACTTCTGAGAGCGGTTTAAGCGGTCCTTGTAAGGAAAGAAAGACTTGATGCGGAGGGTGTTCTGAAAAACTATCTTAAGGTTGACGCAGGAGTGGAAATTACCGCGCAAATACAAAATTAATCTCATTCGTACGCTCACTTATCGTTTTTATCGAATTTGCTCCACGCCTTCTTTATTGCAATCTGCTCTCAATGACCTCCGGAAACTTCTTCTACAAAATGGTTACCCTCAAGGTATAATTACCTACAACATTAACGATGTTTTGAACAGAATCAGAAACAAGCCCAACAGCCCTGTCTTGACAGTTCCTAAGAAAGATATAATCATCCTGTTACCTTACTTAGGTCTACAGAGGAACCAAATCTCTAAACGCCTGAGATCCTGTGTTTACAATTTCTACTCCTGCGTCAACCTTAAGATAGTTTTTCAGAACACTCTCCGCATCAAGTCTTTCTTTCCTTACAAGGACCGCTTAAACCGCTCTCAGAAGTCTAAAGTCATTTATAAGGCCGGTTGCTGGGACTGCACTGATTTTTACATCGGTAAGACAAAAAGAAGACTTCATGACAGGATAACTGAACATTTCAAGGCCCTCGCTAAAAATGACCACACATCAGCTATTGCTGATCACGTTAAAACCACTGGACACAACATCAAGTGGGATCATTTTGACATTTTAGCGTCGGGCAAAACCGATTATCATTGCAAAATTAAGGAAACCTTATTTATCCAAGAACTTAAGCCAGCTTTTAATGTAAACATTAGTAGTGAGAAGTTGTTGCTTTATTAATAAGGTGTATCCTTTTACATATTTACTGTTAAGATAGTTTTTCTTAATCTCGGTTCCAGATCCCTGTATTCAAAGTATATAAAAAAGTTTTCCAAATTTGTAACGGTCACTTTTGAAAATGTATGTTGCCTAGCATACGAAACGTCAAGTCTATATAAAATGCGTTGGTTTACCATGTTTATCTCCGCTGTTTGTGCTTTATTTTTAATCAAGCTGCGTTGGCTCATACTATCGCAATTTTCATAGGTGAACAATGCAGCATGCAAAACTCAACGCATTTTGATTTAAAATTTCAGAATACAGCGGAGAAGTTAAGCCTGATCTGCCGTCAGGGTGAGATGTTTTTCATTCTGTATTCAATCACGGATCGATCAAGTTTTGAGGAAGCAAAACGTATTGGGCGATTCATAAAAGACAGCCCCCAGGGTGATACAGTTGGCATGGTGATTGTGGGAAATAAGTGCGACCTGGAACATTTTCGGCGAGTGACGAAGAAGGAGGGAAGCGATCTATCCGCTGAATTAAATTGTGAGTTTCACGAAGTATCGACGTCTGAGGACTGTAAACAGGTGCGAGAGGTGGTTCAAAGTTCATTGTCGAATTTCATACGCCAACGTGAAAAGTTGAAAGAAACTGGCAGTTTGAAAGTCCCGTCGTTTGTAAAAAGAACACCATCCTTTGAAAAGAAGCCAAAACGCTCTGCTCGAAATTCTCAGGACAACTCGAAAACGGCGGCCAGGCCGTTTGAAATTCATCCGAGAATGAGGCAGAAAGAACAGGGCGATGGATTTGACGACAAAGCAAACAACAATAGTGTCTCCGAAGCCGACAGCAGACGCAACGAAAATGAAAAGGGAAGTAAAGAGTCAATAAGCTCCTCAAAAGCTTTCAACACTGAATCGAGTAAGAATCGTCCTTTTAACGTGGAAAAGGTCAAAAATGCGTCTCAGTCGAGAGACAGACAGAAGCTTCCTTCGCCCAGTGGAAAGGAAGCAGAAAAACCTAAAATACCATTCACTGTTCATAAGGTGAAAGGGTCTTCGGCGAGTGAATGGATGAGGCCGCTTCCGGTCGATAAGCTGAGAGCTCCGACGACTCATTACTGGATTCGGACTGAGGAATCAGTTTCCGAAGAGAAGCCGAAGACATCAAAAGGACCATTTTCATTGGACAAGCTTCGGAGTCAGTCGACGGAAAAGCTTCGCCCGTCTTCATCAAACGAAAGACAACGGTCAACCTCGTCGTTTACTCGCATGAAAGATGGACTTATTGGAAGAACCAAAGCGCTGAGGAGAAAACCGATTTATCTATAATATGTATTCCCTTAGAATTGCAAAAACAAAAATTTTTGTATAATTTTACCAATGGAAAAACAACTGGACGGTGCTACATAAGTGCTTTAATTTTAAATCAGCTTGGCAGGGTAAAGGCGATAATCGCAAACAGGTCAAGAGCCGGTCGATCTTCCACTGTTATCAGAAGGATGTATTGATGTGGGTGAAAATGTCAAGTTTAAAAGACAAAGAACCCAAAATTCAGAATAATTCACATTCTCGTACCCAGAGTCTTCGTTCCCTTTGACCAGCAGTCGGGAAACAAGCAACTTCGGAAACTTCTGACCCAGAAGTCCGAAATATCCTACATCCGGATGATTTGCTCTTGGTTAGAGGTCAGCGCCATCTTGTATTTCTGTTTTACTTCCGGTCGTTGAAATCTGTTAAAAAACCATCCGACGAATTTTTCGCTAGTTTCTCGTTTCTTCAAGCGCGTACAGTAAGAAATGAAGACTCGTGGTATGAGCTAGGTTATTAGCTAGGCAGTGTTAAGGCATACACAATTTTAGACTCAATGCAGACTGATTCCCAGTGCTCCAGGAATTAGCGATGAAATACTGAGAAGGAATTACATTTGAAATGCATTTGTGGCATTTTGGGAAGTGACATTTTGGGAGGTGGGTTACCCAGTCCTACCCTTTCTTTTTGGATTATTGAGTACAACTTCCAATCGATTTTTCGTGAAATGGTGAATGGTCGTTGTTTTCTCTAAGCAAACCTAGCAAATTTTAAAAATTTAAGGGAGGAAAGCCTTGGGATCGACATTGAAGTGGAGATGTTTCATTTTAAAGCGTGTCATTTCCATCACGTCCAAATCGCACTATATAGGCGTGTTCAAAGTATTTGGCTTGGTTCCCAGGCCTCGAACGAACCGAATCTCTGTATGTTGGAAGCTTTGGGTCGAACAGCCAGTCAGCCGACGTATATAAGTTGACGTAACAATTTTCGATTGACCGCCGTGGTTCGACTGGTGACGAAAACTAACACATGCTTAAGAAATAAGGGTTGTTTACCATTTAGTGGGAAAACCGGTTGGTCGACTGTTGCAGTAAATGGTACATCAAACACCCAATTGAAAATTTCCATGGGACGCGCGTGTTCCATTTACACAAACAGTCCCAACGGTCGGGTTTACAGAGCGATCCAAGCCGAAAGGCCTGCAACTGGTAGAAACGAGCAAATGGAACGCACATTTCCGTTTAGCGATTTTAGACTACCTTTCAAGAAATTCCGTTTTCCCCGGAAATTTTCCGTTTGGGAAGACCAAAGTAGGCTTTCCATTTACATTCCAACCGAAATTTCCGAAATTATGTGGTAAATGGTAAACACTCAGGAAATTACAAATAAGCCCGCATTTCCTGGCCATTTCTGAGTTGCTTTTCTTACCCTCAAACAAATCGAGACCAAGTGCAAAGCCTTTCATACATGAATATTAAGCCGTTGCAGCACTAAATATTTTGCCTGTACGGGCAGTGCTTTTCTTTCACGTGGCCATGTTGGTGCCAAAACAATAGAAAAATGTAGCTCAAGGTTTACATAATAATAGAGTCAAATTCCCGAAAGACTTTTTCGCTATTGTTCTTTCCACCAACATGGCCGCCGTGACGTCAGGTGCAATAAAAAAATTTCGTCCAAAGTTGTCGCGTCACAAACAAGTGAAGAAAATCGCACGTGGAGCAACTCTCGCATAGGGGATCAGCGCAAGATCTAAAAATTTGTGGGCCGGAAAAATCCACGAGAAATTCAAACAAGAAGGTGGCCATGGGGGCTCATCGCTTTGCTTCACTAAGAGTGAAAACTGGTGTGCGTGATTTTCGCCTCGGACTGGTGACACGAGCTTTATAAAACAAACAAACAAGGAAAAACAACAACAAAAACCCCATCACCTGTAAAAGCAAATACACCATTTTGCTAATGATCAGTTCCTGGTGAATTGTGGGTAGATCCAGTCCTTTGTGGGGGCAGAAGACCATTTTAGGACGTAATTTGAAATTGTAATTTTGATCGCTTGCCCCCACAAAGGACTGGATCTACCCACAATTCACCAGGAACTGGTCATTAGCAAAATGGTGTATTCAGCGGCTATTAATCTCATCCAAGCCGTCAATTTACTTCATTTCTATTCGAAAGGCATTACACTTGCTGAGGTTAATAGCGACTCGCATAAAGTTAGACTATATAGACTTAACATAACTCATTTTAGATCTATAACAAAAAACATAATATGATGTCAAAGAGTTGATTAAAGTACAAGCACATTGCATTTATATAGCATTTTTGTGGTGACAAAAATTACATTCTGACTTGTATCCTATTTTGGTCTGCCACCCGGATTCCCCTTTGTCTGATTAAACGATTCAGTTCTGACAACGTCCTTGCTCAACAGAAAATATGCACGTGCGTTTTACATTTTGGTACATTTCTTTGCCGTCGTCAGCAAAACAACAACATGAAATGGCCAATGTTAGGTTTTGTGGAGAACGTGAGTGTATGAACTCTTCTTTCTTTTTCTCAACTTCAACGCCGTCAGTTTACTAATTTAGCTCCGGGATAGTTCACCCACATTTTACAAGTTAAACAAGTTGGAGTTGCAATAACGGGAAGTGATATTTTGAAATGATGTTTCTGTCGCTTAAGCTTTCAAAAATCTCTCTTTTGCCAACGTGGTCCTCAGGTTCCTCTTGAGCTGCCATGCTGAGTTAGCCCTGGGGGAGAGGTTGTCCATGTTTGTACTGTCCAAATAAACTACCGTAAAAGCTCTATTAAGCCCTCCCCCGTCTCTATTAACCCCCCTCTCTAATAAGCTCCCCGTTTGGAAGTCGATTTTTGTAATAAGCCCCCCCCCCTCTAATAAGCCCCTCCCCCCTTTTGGGACATGATATTTTGTAATTAGTCCCTCCTATTCCCTTTTGCGAAAGCCACTTCATTCGGCCCAATTGGCTTGTTTTTAATCAAATATACACTCAAACACATGATACTGTTGGCCGCTCTTTATTAAATAATAAAATTTCACTGTAGTTGTTTGAGGTTTGTACAAAGACTGTTTAAAACGAAAACGGCGTGTTTCAGATTTGAAATAATCCCCCACCCTCTCTATTAAACCCCCCGTTAATAACGCTTGGAATTAAATAAGCCCCCGGGGGCTTAATAGAGCTTTTACGGTAATAAACAGAGGTCCAATCGCTCAGTTAGACATTCGCCAACTCTTATGTTACAAAATGATAATGCAACCAGCAAAATTCTTTTTTACACTGGCATTCATTCAGTCGTGATTTTGCTTTTACCGGCGCAACCGAAACTGAAGGCCTGGAAACTGAAGTTCGATGTTTTACGCATTTGCTTTAAATTTCAGTTCAGTTTTGAACAAATGGTGTTTTCGCCTAGTAGGGAGTACATAATTTGACACAGTTCAGGTTTTTTGTCTGTCTGTTTCTGGGAAACTTACCTTTCAGTCAAAGCATGTCGAAGTTGTCCCATACAAAACACAATAGTGTTTGCATTAAGCCATTCATTTAGAGGGAGCTTTAGCAACGACGACGGATACGGCAGCGAAAACGTCATTTCAAAATATAACTTCTCGTTTCGCGATTATTCAATTTGTTTAACTTGGAAAATGCTAGCGAACTATCCAGGGACGCACTTAAAGTTGTCGTTACGCGTTGTATGTTGTCGCCAAAACCTAAAATTTGGTCATTTTACTTTGCTGTTTTACAGAGTACGGCAAAGAAATGTACCAAAATGTAAAGCCTTGGCCAAACGGAGTCGCAAGTAGTCTCAAGTAGCCGCAAGTTAAACTTGCGTACAGACTTCGCAAGTGTACGCAAGTTCCTCGCAAGTGTACGCGCAAGTCGCAAAAAAGACCATTTCAAGACCACATATCCTGTATTTCATTGGCTAGTTGGTTGCTATAGCAACGAATGGACGTCACTCAAATTGCGTTGACTTGGGTTGGGTGGCCAAACGGTGAAAAACATGCGTCGACTTGCTTGCAATTGATCTCGACCAAAGTGAATGCAAGTTACCGGTTAACGCAAGTGCAGACAAATCCGAAAACTTGCGTCTGCTTACGACTCCGTTTGGCCAGCGATTGTTTTTCCTAATCGCAGACCCTATTACCGCCGAACAAGAGGCGAAAACCCCTCCTTTTTATCCCAAGGTGTTCAGTGGCTAGCGTAAATAAGTTTTGTTGCTATTTTTTGCAGGAAAACAAACTGACCTTTAAAATGCATGCGCCACAGTAATTTTTGGAAATGGCCACGGGCTCTAGTCGAGTCATTTTGTTCATTCGCACTACTGCGTACGGTTGTTATACAAAACAACTGCTAATTTAAATATTTACCCAATATTATATTGATGTTTGTTTTTCGTCAGTGGAACGCTCCTTTGGTCGGTAGACGGATTTACATTTTTCCCGTTTCCTTGTTTTTAGCCTGGACGTTTAAAAACATTTGTCGGCGGAAAATCGTGACGAAGTATTTAGTGTTTCGTCTGCGTTAAACGAACTGAAGGAAATCATCACAACTTTACTTATTTTCATTAAATACATACAGCATTTTCACGGGAAAAAAATAAAAGCCAGCCCTGAGCGCTTTTACAAGCTTCGAAACGTCGATAAACTGACTGAACTAGTGTATGTATTTGTGATGGCGAACGTTTTGTGACCTTCTTGACTCATGCACTATGCAAGCTTTTCATTGGTGAGGGGTCATTAGTTGTGTCATGACGCTGCATGACTTCAGAAGTGGAAGTAGTGCTTTTCGCATACGAGGGCGAGGGGCGGTTAATCGAGAAAATTTGGCCCGATCAAACTACCGGTTTTACTGAGCGTCTGAGTTATAAATATTGCAACCCCAGGCAAAATGTTCAGGGGTATGACCTTCATGAATTCGCACGCGTTCTTTGGTACTCAGTGGCGTTACCCCCTATTCAATGAGTCTGTCAAAGAATACAAAGCCAATGTGCTTCACGGTGTCTTGGTACGAATATATTTACTACGAGGGGTTACTGACGTATGCATTTAGTGGATGGATTCATTCATCGTGAACGTGCCGGAGAGCTAACTAAACAGCTTGTAAAGCACAAGACAACAAGATGTTTGACCTTACACGAGGGCTTCTTGTCTGGGCTTCAAAACGGACTAGAGTCCCTGTTGAGCAGGTTCGTGTTTATGTAATTCTCTGTGAGCAGTGTTCTGTGGTCTCTTAATGTTATTCTCTTGACCGCCGAGTAAGCGCGTTATGGGATGCAATCAGGCGATCGAATTGATTGCAAAACATTGAAGTTTTCTTGCACCATTGGAATCCTTTTATTGCAAGTGGTAACTACTATAAATGACCTGAAGGTCAAACAACCGACATTATTATTTGTCGCCCGTTTTGTCAGGGGCACCCAACAAGCAAAATCAACCAAAAGCTATAGAAAGGCATTGTTGGGTGCATTATGGTGTTTGATGTCTGTTTAAAGTGATGTTTTCATAAGCTAGAAGAAATTCATCTGTTCGGATTCCCTAGCTGAAATTTTAACTGCCCGAAAATGTTAGGGAACAAAATCTTCCTTTGAGAAAATGCAAGCTGAAATGAAATTTCCACGAACTTTCTAGGGAACTATTTTCTTTCCGAAAATGGTAGCTGACCTTTTTGACTGCCTAAAACAGCAATTACGACCTTTCCGAAAACTTCAGGGGCTATGATTTCCCAATTTCGAATATTTTAGGCCACGTTTTAGTTACGAAAATCCTAGTGCACTCTTTAATCGACGCCGAAAGCGCAAGGCGAATTACCCTTCACCGAACAGATATCTACCGAAACTTGTCGTTGGGTGCCCCTGGTTTTGTGTTATCATTGATTTAAATTTCTGTCTGTCATTGTAATAAAGTCGATCAGGTTAGCTAGCTGGTCATTTCGCTAGTTACTCTTAACAGAGTTCTTAAGTACCCAAGGACGTTTACTAAAACCGTTTTACGCTGTCACTGTTTACATAAGTGAAGCATCTTAAAAATGCTTTTTATCCCGGTGGTGGAAATGTTTAAAGAGATGTACACTTGATTCCAAATGATATTATTCTCGTATCTTCTAGGTGCAGTTCGTGTTTTGCATGTTATTAAATATTCCCCTTGGAGCCGTGTACCGCACTCTATTACACCAAAGAAGAGTTTCTCCTAAAGTTCGTCTGCTGGTGTCTTTGATTTGGGGTTTGATGATCGGATGGCTGTGTTTTGGAAGGTGCGTTTTTTTAGTAGTAAAATTATTTTGAAATTCATCAGTTTACGCTTCACTTCACTTGTTGCATAAATTTATAGTCAGCGCCATTTCAATGGATTGACGCCGAACTTGAACTGTTGAATTGGCGTGTAATTGGCTTGTTTTTACCTTAAAAAGTAATACATCGTTTTTCTCCTGAAAGTAATTTCATCGTGACTCTAAGCTATAGGTATCTTAATTTACCTCTTGGTTGGTAACTTCTAGGCAATTTCGTAAATCAGGCCATTTATTCATCAATATAGGCCTCAAGGTATTGTTCACTGTTAATTCGCAATTTATATTCACGACCAACGGGCAAAATGTGTGACCAAGTCAAGCCTGAATATTTACCGCCATTCACCAAAGTGATAATTACAACGTTCAAATAAACTACAAAAGAGAACAAACATAAACGATAAACTAGCCTGCAAGCAAACTTTTTCGGGGCTGCCGGTTTATAGCCGGCAAAAAAAGATAATAGAAACATAGGATGAAACTAAAACGTGTTCCCCAATAGATCCCAACAAAACGCAGGAGCCGCACCACCCTAGGGGTGTTGAAGAGGAGCTGTCACAGGGCATTGCCATTTTTACTCGCCCGTTTTATTTGTCATTCACCTCGGTTTCCTTTGTTCTTTTGAGGGGAATGTATTACACAACTGTTTCGTTGGCCGAATGGTGCAAACTAATAAAGCCAAACTTTGATTATAATCCAAAGATTTTATGTATCATTCAAAAAACTGCGTCGCATCGCATTACAATACCCGCGTGAACTCGTCACGTGTTTTCGCACATAATCTATAAAATAACATCTCGAATTACAGTAAATCAACACATATTGTGACATCTTCCCTTCAATAATAAAAAAAACAAACAAATATAATCACATTGAACATTAACTGTCTTTAGAAAATGTCATTTTAACCCTATGGTCAGTCCATGATAAAATCATTGAATCTAGCAGGTCTTACAGGCACCCGCCCGCTGCGGGTACTGTAAGCCGTGTCTGGGCACGTCGCTGAGGTTCCTGCGGCTCCGCTCTCTGGCAGTGGCCCGCTCTCTCCCTGTTGGTCATCCGATGAAACACCCTTCTCCGCATCTATTGCAGTAGTAACTTCTTCAGCTACCTCCGGGACTGGCGACTCTGTAGGCGGTTCGATATTTCCGCAGGTGTTTGCGGTTTCTGATGTACACCTTCCCATCCGCTTGTACTTCATAGGATCGGGGACGCACTTCCTTTACCACCTGTCCGTCAGCCCAGTCTTTCTTTCCAAGGGTAAATGGCTGAATCTTCACCCTGTCTCCTTGGTGCAGCTGTTCTAAGGCCTTGGCTCCCCTGTTGTAATAGTATTGCTGTGTGGCTTGTTTCTTGAGAATAGAGTCCATAGTATTTTGGACCACGTGAGGCTTCAGTAGGCTTGCGGAGACTGGAAGAAGGGTCTTTGTATTCCTGCTCATCATTCTTTGGGCTGGGCTCGTGTTGTATCCTTCCTGAGGCGTGTTTCTGACGTTCAGGAGGGCCAAATAGAAATCATTGCCACTCACTCTTGCCATTCGCAGTGTTTTTTTGGCTTGCTTTACTGCTGATTCGGCCTTGCCGTTGGACTGGGGGTGATGCGGACTGGTGCACGTATGCTTGAACCCGTATGCCTGAGCGAAGACACGAAACTCTTCAGCAGTGAACTGTGACCCGTTATCAGAGATTATTTCATCTGGTATCCCGTATCTTGCAAAGTGTCCTTTCAGCTTCTTTATGACTGTTTCAGAAGTCGTGCTTTACAGGCGGTCTACCTCAAAGAAATCTGAGAAATAGTCTACTGTCACGAGGTAGTCTTTGTTCTCGAACTGAAAGAGGTCTGTGGCGACCTTTGCCCAAGGGCGATCAGGTACTTCGTGGCTTAGGAGGGGCTCCTTCTGTTGACGAGGGGCATAGGTCAGGCAAATGTCACACCTGGAGATGTAGTCCTTCACCTCATTGTTCATATTGGGCCAGTAAATGCTTCCTCGTGCTCTTCTTAGAGTAGACTCTATTCCTTGGTGCGCTGCGTGTAGATCCTGGATTGTTTCCTTTCTGAGTGTGTTTGGGATAACCACCCTGTCTCCGCGGAGTATGAGACCTTCTTGCACTACTAACTCGTCTCGAAATAGGGGGTTACTGCCGCGGGCAAGTTGCTCTTGCTCTCCGGCCATCCGCGTTGAATAGCCGCCTTCACGGCCTGGAGGACTTCGTTTTTGTTTTCTCATCCTTCAGTCTCGCCAACTTGTCTTCTGATGCTACCATCTGGTTGATGTCCTCTATCTTTGGCATTTCTTCGATCTCTTCCTCAAAGTCTGACCTGACCACGTGTACTTCATCCCCATTGAAGTGTCTGCTGAGCGTATCTGCCAGGTACATTTCAGACCCCTTCTTGTAATGTATGTCAAGATCATAACGTTGGAGACGCATGAACATCTTTTGGAGGCGTCTGGGAACCGTGGCTAGGGACTTTATGAATATTGTCTCCAAAGGCTTGTGATCTGAGTCCACAACAACTTTTCTTCCGTACGTGTATTGGTGGAAACACTCTACCCCCAAAACGATGGCCAATAGTTCTTTTTCTGTCTGAGCATAGTTCATTTCCGTACATGTAAGCGCTCGGCTTGCATACGCAATTGGTTTTCCGTCTTGCAACAACGAAGCTCCCAGGCCCTTCTCACTTGCATCGCATTGGAGTACCAGTCGCTTGCTTGGTTCGTAGTATTTGAGTAGCGGCGGGCTTGACACAAGTTTCTTGATGTCGTCAAAAGCCTGGTCGTGAATGTCCGACCAGTGGAAATCATGTTCCTTTCTGGTCAACTCTCTCAATGGTGCGGAGACGTCCGATAGCTTTGGCAGGAATTTTGCTAAGTAATTGGTCATCCCCAGGATCCGCCTGACGCCCTGCACATCAGTTGGCTTGGTCAGATTGTTGATTGCGTCAACTTTGGATGGGTCCGCCTTTACTCCGTGGGCAGTGAGTAGATGACCGATGTACGGCGTGGACGTTTCCTTCAGGGCAATCTTTGTTTCGTTTAACTTGATTCCACGCTCGCGACACCGGGTAAGCAAGGCCTCTAGCTTGGTGTCATGGTCTTTTACTGTATCGGCAACCGACTCCCCATTGCTAATGATAAGGAAGTCGTCTGCTACGGTCCTGACTCCGTCATGTCCCTCGATGGCTTGGTCTAGTCGGCGCTGGAAAATTTCTCCTGCAGGAGAAATCCCGAAAGGCATCCTGGTCCACTTGTAGCGACCAAAAGGGGTATTGAAGGTGGTCAGAGTAGCCGAGTCTTGATCCAGCTTCACCTGCCAGTAGCCGTTCTTACAGTCCAGCTTAGTGAACACTTATGCATTTGTTAGGTCTGGAAGGACTTCTTCAATCGTCGGGATTGGGTAGTGGCATCGCTTTAAAGCCCTGTTCAGTGGCTGTGGGTCAAGGCAGAGTCTTATCTTACCGTTGCTCTTCTTGTTCACTACTATCGCGCTCACCCAGTCTGTCGCTTGAGTGACTTTCTCAATTACTCCGTGTTGCTCGAGCTCTGCTAGATGGTCTTTCAGGGGAACTTTGAGAGCTTCAGGTATCCTTCTGGGCGGGATCTGGACTGGTGTAATCATCTCATCTACTTCCAGGTGCAGGGGTTCACCAAGTTCTCCTAGTCCTTGAAATACGTCAGCATAATTGGTCCGTATTTCTTCCTCTGATAAGCCGATCTCACTCGGGGTCTGCACCACATGGACCTCATTCGCCACAGGCAGCATATTTTCATGATTAACTCGGATTAAATTCATCTGTTGAGCCGCTCTGCTCCCCAGGAGACTGATGTTCGCATCTTTATCTTCAACTACAACGAAGTCCACCTTATACTTCTGGCCATTTTGTGGGTTTGTTTACTGTACGCGGCATTTTCCGGCTGGCTTTAGCGGTGAAGAATTGTACATCTTTAGTACTTGGTTCGTCGCTGTGACGTTATTTTCATACTTAGTGCCACGCAGTTCACCAGACCGGATCACGTTACAGGTCGCCCCAGTGTCCACTTGGAAGATCGCCTCAGAGCCGCCCTTGATTTTCACTGTCGCATGAATTTTCGATTTCAATTGCTTGCTCTGAACAACCAGGACTTCCTCTGCGGTTTCGGAGGACAGGTCCAGTGTCATGATGCAATCGCCGGAATCCTCATCTGATAGCTGTTGAGAATGCGTTACGATGTTCGCTTACGCGTGTCTTTGGCTGGAATTTCTTTGTAAACAGACTTGGGAGAAATGATTCCTACGGCCGCATTTCTTGCATAATTGTCCATACGCTGGGCAATCTCCTCCTCTGTGACTTCCCCCGCAATAACGACAAGAGCGGATCGTTTCTCTTTCTCTTCGTGATCTGTCATTATTCGTTCTCTTGGTCTTCAGTGCATTGATTTCTTCATCTGTTGCAGATGTTGCTGCTTTGTTCTTGAGCTCTTTAAGACGCATACTGGTCGTTTCGCCGCTTCTTCCGATGTCTACAGCGCGTGAGAGGCTAAGCTTCTTTTCTTGCAACAATTTCTTTCGAATCGACTCATCCCTAATTCCTAAGACCAGCCGATCCCTGATAAGCGAATCATGTAGACAACTGCAGAAATTGCATGTCTGAGCGAGCTTTCGCAATACCGTCACATATTGATCGATGCTTTCATTTTCTTCTTGACTTCTTCGATTAAAGATGAACCTCTCGTAGGTTTCATTCGTTTCTCCGATGCAGAACTCTTCAAATTTTTCGACTACCTTGCTAAGTACTTGACGGTCGGTTTCTGGTGTGAAATCCATTCCGTCGAATATTTCTATTGCGTCTTCTCCTATTACAGAGAGGAACATTGCCGTCTTGAATTTTTCATCGAAACGCCCCAGTCTGGCCACAATCGAGTAGTTGTCCCAGGTTCGTTTGAATCGTTTCCAGTTCGTAGCAAGGTTTCCGTCAGTCTTGAGAGGCTGAGGCGGTTTTAAACCGGATGGCAGAATTGGCATTGTTGCATCCATGTTGTTGTATTCTCCAGGCACTTGAATCAATATTTCTGGAACCGGCGGTTGTTCCGTGCTGTTACTTGCTCCAGGGTCCGTACTAGTCATTTCGCTTACTGTTTAGATCCCACTACTGACACCATGTTTCGTTGGCCGAATGGTGCAAACTAATAAAGCCAAACTTTGATTGTAATCCAAAGATTTTGTGTATCATTCAAAAAACGTCGTCGCATCGCAATACAATACCCTCGTGAACTCGTCACGTGTTTTCGCACATAATCTATAAAACAACATCTCGAATTACAGTAAATCAACACATATTGTGACAACAACTCCTAATCATTATTCGCTATCTGAAAAGTTGCTGGCGGCTTTGATTGTAACAGGGGAGAGCGGAGCCGAAACAACAGCAAAACAAAGGAACATATTCCCCTCAACATATTCCCCTCAACAAAATCCCCCGAACATATTCCCCTCGACTTAGTCTCCCGTTACTTGTAAACTCTAAAGCCTGTTTTCCATATGATCGTCCGGATTGTCCCAATCGTCCCAGTCGTTTCCAAAAATTTCGAAACGATCGGGACGACTGAGACGATTGCTGGTTTCCATATGATCGTCTCGATCGCTTCAAATACTGAAGACGCGCGGTCGTCAGCGATGTTCCTGGGTCCGACAACAGAAATTTGGCGGGATATTCGGAAACGAAATGGCGGACGTCAATCCCAGAGCGAGTTTCCTGGCTTGTTATCTTCTTGTTCTTTCGATTTTGCGCCGTAGAAGAACTCGAAGAATTCCACGAAGACACAGGTTTTGGGTTCGACAGATATATCAGAAGCGAGAAGAATTAGGAACTTACCATA
>JAEMWC010000321.1:840000-858728 GCA_016490735.1 Pachyseris speciosa
GAGATAGTGTTACAGTGTGTCCATAAAAAAATTCCACTTGTCTTGTTCTTTATGAAATTTAAGTCAGAATGTTGGACCTTACTTTGTTTTTGCAGAGTTGTGTTTGTGGTGTCGTTCGTCCTTCTATCAGCTGTACAGATTGCTCGAATGTTTATAGAATATGGAATCAATAGATTTGATTACTCTGGGTAAGATGACCACTTTCCGTATACTACAATTTTACTGAGATTCTCTAGCATTCAGGGGCACCCAACGAGCCAAACCAACCAAGCCGGCTGTAGAAAGGCATCATTAAGTACCTTTTAAGGCATTGAAGTCTGTTTAAAGAGAGTTTAAAGTGGGTGGGGACGTTTTCCGTTTTCACAATGAACAGAATATGCTTTACTCGGAATACTCAGAATTTATTATTCAACACAATGTGACAATGTTCAAATATGGTCATAGCACGCTCAATATTCGCCGTGCGTACTCAACAGATATCCTGCATTAGTATATACCACACAAGTGAATAGTGCTTTTCGCACGCTCTGATTGGTTAACTCGGAGGTGATTAGCAAGTACTATTCACCTCCGAGCAGCCGGCGCGCGAGATTTTACAATTTCCGACCGCTTTTCGGTATATTGTCACACATAAATTAATGATTTGGTCCGTTAATTATTCAACTTGTGTGGTATATACTAAAACAATTATTCACCTCAGTGTCGGTGAAAGTGCTGGATATTTCCCTCCCCGCTTCGCGGCTCTGTAAATATCCACCACTACTCACCTCTACTTCGGTGAATAGTTGTTAAATATACGTGTATATGTTTTGTGTGTCGCGGAGAAAAATGGTGGCTTTTCCATCCATTTGAGCAATAAACGCAGAACATTGGCTTTGCATTAATGTGTTGAATAATAAAACAATTATCCTGCTCAATCTTTGGGAATATTGCCTGATTTTAGCCAACTCGACCTACGGCCTCGTCGGCTAATTAACAGGCGATCTTCCGCACGATTTCGCAGGATAATTGTTAAATGCGTTTCTTTGGGAAAAAGGTCTGGCGGGAAATCATGAGCGGCACGCCAAACTCATGACGTAACACCGGAAGTCAGGTTCATACACTCGGCACAAACCACTCCGCGCGTTTTTAGTTGTCATTTAATTTCCCCCAAGAGTGTTCGGTTTCAGAAAATCCGTTATTTGGAAAACCTTATTTCACTTCTTCTCTTATTCCTAAAGCGGAAGATGAATACGCAGTATAGTCCCAACAAAATGAACCCTGAGACTTATAATAGCCTCCCACGCAGTCTTTTTAGGGGACTCGTATTTCATCTGCTCCCCACATAACGAGTCCCTTAAAAACGACTGCGTGGGAAGCTAGGCTAATGACGGCGATTCAAAAACTACTTCCATATACGAAGAGCTTCAATTAAGTCCTTTTAGAACCTCTATAAACAACCGCGTTAGTGAAGATAATTCACGAGTAGAAAACCAAGCGTTGGTGTATGAGGACAACAAAAATATTTTTGATAGAGTACCGTTGGTAACACCTTGTTTGTATCCTTAGGCGGCTGATGGTCATTACACAGAAAGTTACGTATGTGGCATTCTCTTTGCATGATGGTAAGAGGAGTTTTTTTTTGCGTCAAATCTTAATATTAGAGAGCTTAAGCAACGACGACGGCAACGGCAACGAAAACGTCATTTTAAAATGTAACTTCTCCTTATTGTAACTCTTTCTCGATTTTTCCAACTTGTTTAACTTGTAATATGCTGGCAACCTGTCCTGGAGCTAAATTAGTAAAAACGGCTTTGAAGTTGGGAACAAGAAAGAACAGTTCACAGTCGTATGCTCACGTTCTCCACAAAACCTATAATTTGGTGATTTCACGTTGCTTTTTTGCTGAGGACGGCAAAGAAATGTACCAAAATGTAAAACGCACGTGCAGAGCGATTGTTTTTGCTCATTAAGCCTATTGTTTTGTGACGTTCTCGTTGCCGTCGTCGTCGTCGTTGCTTAAGCTCTCTAATTAAGCAGCGACGACGGTAACGGCAACGAAAACGTCATTTCAAAATACAAATTTTGGTTATTGTAAATCTTTCGCAATTTTTCCAACTTGTTTAACTTGTGAAATGCTGGCGAAATATCCTGGAGCTAAATTAGTAAAAATGGCATTGAAATTGAGAAAAAACAAAGAAGAGTTCACCGTCATAAGCTCACGTTCTCCACAAGACTTAAAATTTGGTCATTTCACGTTGCTGTTTTTGGGTTTGAAAACGTCATTTCAAAATGCAAATTTTGGTTATTGTAAATCTTTCGCAATTTTTCCAACTTGTTTAACTTGTGAAATGCTGGCGAACTATCCTGGAGTTAAATTAGTAAAAATGGCATTGAAATTGGGAAAAAAGAAAGAAGAGTTCACCGTGATAAGCTCACGTTCTCCACAAAACTTAAAATTTGGTCATTTCAAGTTGCTGTTTTTGGGTTTTTTGCTCATTAATCCTATTGTTTTGTGACGTTCTCGTTGCCGTCACTATCCCCGTTGCTTAAGCTCTCTATTTTAGATGACTGGACGACCAGTAGTTCTTTTATTTTTCTCAGCGATAGCAAAGTGAGAGAAACACGCGAGCAAGCACGAAAATTGTCTCACGTGAGTAGACGCGACGCACGGAGACTATTTTCGCGCGCGCTAACAAAATAAGGGACTACTCGTCGCTAATATAAGGCCAATTCAAGGTAAAGGATTTATGCTTTAAAAACTAACCTATTTATCATAGGGATGGGGAGGAAGGAGGAGGAACTTACCGCTGAGCAGAAGGAACAAAGGATCAGGTGAGTCGTCTTTAAGCTACTGCCATAGCTACACCGTAACTTCCACGCGCGCGTTTTCCCGCGCTTTTCGCTGGTTACATGTCAGATTGTTTCATATTCTTATTGGCTCGTTGCACTGTTTACGTCTGTTGTGATTGGCCAGAGTAGAGCGGTTTTCAATTGAGCATCGAAAGTAAATTGTGTTCCCTTGGGTTTTGTATTGCTTTATTCTGTGATTGGCCAGCAAAACTCGCGCCACTTTCTCAACCATTGAGAAGCAAAACGAAAACCAGTCGCGAGTTGCACGCGCGCATTTCCCTGCGCTTGGCCCCGGTTACACGTGATTACTTTGAATTTTGATTGGTTCGTTGCGCCGTGTGCCTCTGTTGTGATTGGCTGGAGTAGTTGCTTTGGTTTTGGTTTTACGACTCTCAGCTGAAAACTACTCTTACTATCAACCTGATGATATTTTTTTATATTTGCCGCTGCTTCTAAACACGACGTCGTCTGAGCTTTTGCCGTGTTTTTTTTTTTTTCACCTCCCTTCATCACTTATTTCATTCTTGTAACACCCTCCTGCAGCGTGAAGTTGTTCCAATCCTTTAGTCGTCCCGTTTTCGTTGTTTTTCAGGCGAGTTCCTTCGTTACTGGGGTACTTTGGTTACATATTTCACCACAGCACGCTGTTAGTGGGTCCTGTGTGTACGTTCAAGGATTACATGGATTTCATAGAAGGACGCGACATCGCTCGTGCAACAGAGAAGGTCAGCGATTTATTCCTTGAACGCTGGAGAACGATAATGGGATAAGAGGCCTTATATCTTATTTGTTGTGCGGAAAAACGTAGTGTATTTTTCGCTCTCCTTTAACTCACAATATAAAGAAACTTGTCTATTTTATTTCATCATTTTAGGGTCAAAACAAAGAACCAACGCCGACGGTAAGACTGCGCATAAGTACCATGCTTGTGGTAGTTTGCTTGCCTGTATTTTTCTAACTTTTTTCATTTTTTAACTGTGTAATCTCTCTGATTAGACTCCTGGTAACTGCAAGTTTTCGACATTTTTGTTAGTAATAATTAGTTCTTATTGCTTTCAACTTACCTTTCTTTCCAGAAAGCTGTTATGGAAAAACTGGTTGGCAGTCTTTTGTGCATGGCTTTTTACTCCTTTGGGTCAAACTTATTCCCGTTCGAAATGAATGCAGGTAAAAAACAGGTTGACTATGACTATTTAACTATTTAATAACCCTGCGATTTTCGAAAAATCGCGTGGAATGTCGCCTGATACTTAGTAAGAGTGAGTAAGATAATTGTTATATTGTTGTTAAAGAACGAGTTACTTGAATCTGTCATATCACAGATTGAACATAAACGAACTTTCAAATCAGGATTAAAAACTTCTTTCGATTTCATCAAGTGATAGAGTTCGACGTTTTGTCACGTGATTTCTACTGTGAATCACGTGACAAAACGTCCTGGTAGATCGAGAGGATAGCTCGTAACCGGCGTCCCGGTTCAATAGAGAGCTCAAGCAACGACGACGTCGACGGCAACGAAAACGTTATTTCGTTTTTGTAACTTTTCCAAATTGTTTAGCTCAAAAAAAATGCCTGCGAACTGTCCAGGGACTACATTGCTATGAATTAAGTCAAAGTAAAGAAATAGAAAGAAAAACTTGCCGTCATGCGCTCACGTTCTCGAGAAAACATAAAATTTGGTCATTTCACGTTGTTGTTTTGCAGACGACGGCAAACAAATGTACCAAAATGTTAAACGCACGTGCAGAACGATGGTTTTCGCTCATTAAGCCTATTGTTTTGTGACGGTCTCGTTACGTAAGCTCCTTAATGTTGGGGCTCGACACTAGATCTCGATGGCCACTTTAACTCTGTGTTGTTTTGTTATCCAACACCTTGATTACAAAGCACAATTTGCTGCGTTCATTGCAAAAAAAAAAAAAAAAAAAAAGGCTGGACAAGCCGCCATTTTTCTTCGCGACACATAAAATTACTTACATCGCAGGATATCCGTTGAGTACACACTGCGAATATTGAGCGCGCTATGACCATCTATATTTGGACATTGTTACAATGTGTTCAATATTAACATCAACTATCATGCGCGTGGTCAAACGGGAAATGTTATCACAGCAGACCGCCCAACGTGAATGATAGTTGATGATATTTGATGACAGTCCATGATGGTTGTCAAACGACAGCGCGAGTTGCAACTGTTATCTGCTATCATCGACTATCATGAACCGTTTTGACCAGGGCTTTACAGACTATCCTCTAACAGCTCACTTATAGACTTTTTTTAACAATGTAATAATCAGAATAATTGACGGAACCTTAGGGCAGGTGTCAGTTGAGTGTCGTAAAACCAAAACCAAAGCAAAGTACTCCAGCCAATCACAACAGACCAAAACAGTGCAATGAGCCAACCAGAATTCGAAGTAATTACACGCAACCGGCGCAAAGCGCGGGAAAATACGCGCGTGCAAGTCGTTGATTGGTTTTGGTTTTCCTTCTCATTGGTTGAGAAAGCTGCGCGAGTTTTGCTGGCCAATCACAGAGCATGCAAAACCAGAGCAAAGGCAATTTACTTTCGACACTCAATTGAAAACCGCTCTAAACGTTTTCAACTAATTGACAGCACTGTGTGTTACAGACTAAACTACTAGCAGCCGAGCTGACTAATTAACTTACGAACAATTTAAGTTTTGTAATGATTGACCGAGAAGGATATATGAGCAGAAACAGGAAACAAGTTTTTATTTTTATTTTTTCTAGTTATTGCTTCCTTCTCAACATATTTCGTTTTGTTTCAGACCCTTACTTTATCGCTAACAGTACCTTTTTGTGGAGAATGGCGTGTTCGTTCTTTGTTATGTTTGTGCAGCGATTAAAGTACTATTTCGCCTGGATAATAGGTAGAATATAATAATACCCGACGTTACCAATCGAGCTTAACCGAACTTAATCGAACAATTGGGTTCGATTAGTTCGATGATCGAACACAGTCGAGCCAAAATATTTGTGAATCGGAGTTCGATTGCTTTCGATTTTCAAACTAATCGAACCCAATCGAACACAATCGAAAAATCTAAAATTCAACCTAAATACCATCCAGCCTCAAATCGAACGCGGTCGAACCTAAAGGAACTCAATCGAACTAATTGAACGGAATCGTACGTTCTCATGCGTTCATTGCTCAATTTTATTTTGTGAGAGTTCGATTGTGTTCCATTACCGAACTCAGTCGAACCGCCGATTGGATTCGATTAGCTTCGATTGAGTTTCATTAATCGAACGTTCGATTTGGTTCGATTAGTAACGTCAGGAATAATAGTAATGGTCTTTATTACAATCCGTTTTAATTTATAAGAAATGGATGATAAAAAGGGAGAATATATGGAATAAAAAAGAGATTGAGGAAATACATGTACTAAAAAAAGTTGAAATAACATCTATTTGGAAATAAAAGCTCTTTTGAAACGGGTTCACTCCTAACAAGTGGCAGAATGAAGTTATGACCTCTCTCACAGGTTTGCCGTGTCCTGGTGGGAGGTAACAGATCATTAAGTGGTCCCATAGGCGTCTATCATTAGTATTAATCATTTCAGTTTAATGAAGGAGCCTGCATCAAATTCTTGGTTTTCATCAATAGAATAAAATATGTTTCACGCATTAATAAAATTAAGAATCGAACGATTTGAACGGCAGGTATATAAGAAACAGTATAGAGCAATTTTTGGCTCAATAGGTCAGAAGAAAGTTATAGCGAAAATAATTTTTAGAAAATTACAAGACTTAGTATGGAGCCGCCGTGCTGGTTTTTTGTTTTGTTTGTTTGTTTTCGGCGTCAATTGTACATTTTCCATCGCTTGGCACCAGTCTAAAGGTTTGCCGGGATTCCAGCTCTGGTTGCCTCAATGCATTATTTACATCCATTTTGTTTGTGGCGGGTGGTTTTGGCCACCATACTTATAGGATAACCTTTCTAACCACAGAATATGTAGTACCGTAACATGTATTGACTGAGTCAGGTCGGGCCGGAGGGAAAATATTTGGCTCGAGGTCATGCCGTACGGACCGAGCGTAGCGAGGTCCGCGCGCCATGACCGAGAGCCAAATATTTTCCCGTCCGGCCCGACCTGACTCAGTCAATAAGAGTTTCAGTTTTATCATATGGCCTCTTTAGAGTCTTCATGAGCACGTAGAAGATGAAGTTTTTTTACAAAAAATAGACAAATTTGCACAGAAAATTGATCTAATATGTCATTTGAATTTGCTTTCTGGTTGTAAAATAAACTTACATGGTTAGACGTGACGAAATCCTCTAAAATCGTACCGCTCGGGGCCGTACGTATCCGTGACAGGGCCGTACGGCTTTTTCCGGCCTTTCTCGTGCTCATGCGTACGGCCCTCATATGGGGATTTTCTCAATAGTTTGGCAATGAAAGCGCGCGCGGGGCCGTACGGGTCATGTGATAATACACATTTGTTTGAGCTGGCATCCCGGCAAATGTGGAAATCAGTACAACGTCCCACTACTTTGTTTTTCATTCTGCAAATCATTTTATTTTCTGAACAGCGGACGCAGGAAACAACGCATGCGGGTTAGGATTCAATGGCTATGACTCAAAAGGGAAAGAGCTCTGGAACCGAGTAACAAATGTCAATGCATTTGAGTTAGAGGTCAGTAGAAATAACCCAGTGGTCAGAGTATTCAGAGACAATCTAATAGGGCGTCGCATGAGTAGATTGACTTCACTGTCACCTTTATTGTGAGTAATTTTATTGTGAGTAATTTTACAAACTTTGTACTGGAAATATAAATGCAATACTGAGGGGGATAGGTTGGGGCGGGGGAGGGGAGGGGCGGTTCTGCGCACGTTTCACGGACATCAAAAAGTAGAAATAACGCATCACAGTGATTAAAATTCCATGTTCACGCTTCAAGGAAATTTTGAAGCAAAAACATTCACAGTTAGTGGATTTTATTCGTATTTTCACTGGTCACGTAGTCCAGTATCACGCAGTGACGCCTTTCCCCGCTTCAATTCTCGAGTCTATCAAAGGTATGCCTAGAGGCGAAGGAATTCAGGAAATTCAAGATGTAAATGCCATCAAGCTAAAAGATGTCAAGAAAATCACGAGTTTAGAACTGAAAACAGTAATTTCATGACTCTATAGGGCAAAAACAAGCCTAGCACCAAAGCGAGGCTACGACTCGTGCGAGTCTAAGAAGTGTCTCCCACAATGGAGGCAAAGAGCTTTTCAACTCTTATATAAGCGAGTGATTATATAGAGTTACTACAGGGTTTAGAATAAGCGCATGAATTATATCATGTTTAAAAATTGAGGTTTGTTCAACCAGCAACGTGGTGGTCTAGTGGTTATAAGAGGGAATTAGTCAGCGAAGAGTCGTAGGTTCGAGTCCTTTCAGACTGTCAGTGTTCTAAATTAACTATAACCGTAAATTCAGAATTAATGATAATCGAGAATTGAGAAATGACAATTAATGATTATCGTAAATTCAGAGGGAGAACGGGTTGCAAGGGTTGCGGGGTTGCAAGGGGTTGCAAGGGTTGCGTCTCCGTGTACTGATTTCAAAAAAGCTTCGTGTAATGAACATGGGGATTTTTGATTGTTTGAAACGCGAACGAGCTATTAACATTAAATCCATGTTGAGCGACCTAAAACAGGTGTACCCTCGTCCTAAGCTTTATGTGATGCAACATTATTTAGTTTGGTGTATATTCACACACAGTATATTCTTTTGCAGACATCAACAAACTTTAGGAGTATTGTTCAAAACTGGAACATTCAAACAAACCTGTGGCTTAAAAGGTAGGTTCATGTATAATTGCGTACCATGGATTGAGACTCAGCTCCTCTTAAAATTAAACTGAACAAACATGTTAACGAAGGTTGCTAAGCAATCACTTATTTAATGGGACATCAAGCGGTGAAAAACAAAAGTTTAACCGCCCTACTTTTGGCACCTATGATCACTGCTCGAACGTTTTTGCTACAGTGCTTACTATAATTTAAGGCTCCGTCCACACGTATCCGGATAGTTTTCAATCCACAACTTTTTCTCTTTGGATTCACGTCCACACGTAACGTATTCAAATCGAATTTGCCTGTCCGCACTTATCCGGATTCGTTTTAGTACCCAGGACTCCTCTGTCAACAGAGCATGCGCCATTAGGCGCGCGAGCTGGAGGATTTTAAAATAGGCTGATTTAGCAATGACCACGAGGACTTCTTGACAACGGCGCGCGCAGATCTAAAAAGTGACTTGACCAATGGGAGAGCAGCAAATTGAGCACCGGAAGTCGTGTTCAGTCCTTTCCGCGCGCTCTCGCGTCCTCAAATAACGTTCCCGTTCTGTTGCTAAATTAGCCTTATATCCGGATTCGACCGTCCACACGATTCGAAGTTCTTTGCTTATTCAAAAATTTCCACTCTGGAGAGTGAATTTAAAAAGTTGCGGATTCGATATTCGCATACCGGATTCCCCGGATACGTGATGACGGAAGGCGAATCCGGAAAGAAAAACTTGCGGATTCAAAAATACCCTGATACGTGTGGACGGGGCCTAAGAGAAAAAAAACATCTGTTTTGTCATCTTCTTTGAGCAATAAGCTTTGCTACCTCTTCCCACGCAGAAATTTTTTTTTGCTTTGTGTTGTCTTTGTATTTTTTTCATTCGATGTTGTTATCGTTATCTCATCATCATCATCATCATCATCATCATCATCATTTAATGATCGTTGTTATCATTGGGGAGCCTTAGCAACGACGACGTCAACGGCAACAAAAATGTTGTTTCAAAATAGAACTGCACCTCGTCAGCCAGCATGCGATAGAAATCTCGCGCTCATAATCTCATTGTTAATTATCACTTTTTACAGGACGGTTTATGACAGAGTTCCACACCTGATTCCGTATCATCGAACTGTACTGACATATTCTGTATCGACTTTATGGCATGGGTTTTATCCAGGATATTACCTAACGTTTGTCGCTGCAGCCCTAATTGTAACAGCAACGCGAAAAGTAAGTTACGGTTATTGTTACTTTTCCTAAATCTCGTCCATCATCTTAGGCGCCTCGTTTCTGGTAACAATCCACTGACGGCAATTAACAGTAGACTGTATGCAGTGCATCAATTTATGGGCTCCTGATTCACTACAAGCTGCTGAGGAGTGTTTCCTGTAGCACTGTAGCTATATATTTTGCTCTGCTAGGCTGATTCCAAATATTGTGTTTGTGGAGATGTCTTCTGGGCTGTACTAGGTGGTTCTAACCTCTAAAAACTGTGGATGAAATCCTAAAGTGTGACCATTCAAATGAAAGCTGCTAAGCAGCTCGTTCGCGCGGTGCTGTTTGTTACGCTGTACAAGGTGGTTTTAACTTTTGAGTCTGTGGATGAAATCCTAAACTGTGACCATTCAAGTAAAAGCTACTGAGCAGTACTTTCCTGTGGTGCTGTTTATTATGTTGTACGAGGTGGTTCTAACTTGTGAGTCTGTGGATGAAATGCTAAGGTGCGACCATTCAAATGAAAGCTGCTGAGCAGTACATTCCTGTAGTGTTGTTTATTAAGTTGTACGAGGTGGTTCTAACTTTTGAGTCTGTGGATGAAATCCTAAAGTGTGATTATTCAAATGAAAGCTACTGAGCAGTCCTTTCCTGTGATGCTGTTTATTATGCTGTATAAGCTGGTTCTAACTTGTGAGTCTGTGGATGAAATCCACAAGTGTGTCCATTCAAATGAAAGCTGCTAAGCAGCTCTTTCCCGTGGTGCTGATTGTTACGCTGTACAAGGTGATTCTAACTTTGAGTCTGTGGATAAAATCCTAAAGTGAAGTGTGACCATTCAAATGAAAGCTGCTAAGCAGCTCTTTCCCGTGGTGCTGTTTGTTACGCTGTACAAAGTGGACCTGAGCTTGAGTCTGTTGCAAAAAGTCTTAAGTTTTTGATCGCTTCAGTCGAAACGATTTAGCAATACTTTTCTTTTGCACTGTTCGTTACGCTGTACAAAGTGGTTCTGACTTTTGAGTCGGGTCACCTCGCAGCTCTTACAAGGTCTCACCTGATTGGAGACCACCCTTCAGGTGAGACAAAAGAACAAACAACACAAACAATGGACCCTAGCCCTAAAACAATAGGGCTGCGATACTATCTCCTCCACTGAAATTTAGAGCTTACAGGAGATGCGAGGCTACCGTTTGAGTCTGTAATCGATATGTTAAAGTATGACCATTGCCATGAAATACTGAACATAGAAGTTTTAAATTTGACAATAACCATAACGATAACGATAACTAGAACCATAACGATAACGATAGCGATAACGATAACGATAACGATAGCGATAACGATAACGATAGCGATAGCGATAGCGATAGCGATAGCGATAGCGATAGCGATAACGATAACGATAGCGGTAACGATAACGATAACGATAACGATAGCGATAACAATGACGATAACTAGAACCATAACGATAACGATAGCGATATCGATAACGATAGCGGTAACGATAACGATAGCGATAACGATAGCGATAACAATGAGGATAACTAGAACCATAACGATAACATAGCGATAGCGATAGCGATAGCGATAACGATAACGATAACGATAACGATAACTATAACGATAACAATAACGATAACGATAACGATAACGATAATGATAACGATAACCATAATGATAACTATAACGATAAAGATAACGATAACGATAACCATAACCATAACGATAACGATAACGATAACGATAACGATAATAATAATAATAATAATAATAATAATAAATTAATAAGAATAGACCTTTCCACGGTTTTCAACTTTTGATATTGGCCATCAAATCAAATCAAATCAAATCAATTATTTAAGCTCGATAGCGTGCGGAGTGGCCACGTAACGAAAATCCGTCGACACTGCTGGAAAAAGCACCTTAAATTAAATTAGTAGTAAAATAACCCACGTTTGAGAGTCGTATCTTCGCAAAGTTAAAAAAGGTGGAAAGGTTTATTTAAATGTTGATATCCATTTTTTTTCAAATGTGGCTACTACCCAACGAACATAGCATCACTTTTGTTTCTTTTTACTTAATTGCCTTTTTCCGTTGCATTTGACGACTTTAGTTTCTAGCGATCATGATGATACAGAGGTACAAGCAATATATATATTTTTCTTTTTCAGGTGCGGCGAGCATACGGACACCTGTTTCGCAGCAATAATCAAGTGACAAATTCTTTCTTCGAATTGCTAAAGTGGTTCGTTTGTAACGCGGTGTTTGCATCGTATTGTTTTACGCCATTCCTCTTGCTAAGACTCGACCTCTCATTAACTTTCTTCAGGTAAGATTAACTTAACATGACCGAATGCCGGTCATGTTAAGGATGAATAAAATACTTCCGATATGCGTTGTAATTAACTTGCAATATTTAAAAACTCGGACGACAATCCGCTGATTCGTTTGACGAGTTTCCGATCCAAAGATTGAAAGCGTCACTTCCGACTAAGAATTATCGTGCGTAATCGGGGATATTCCGCAAGATTGAGCAGGATAGTTGTTTTCACATTGATGACAAAGCACAATTTTCTGAGTTTGTTGGAGAAAAGCTGGACAAGCCACCATTATTATTTTTCTCCGCAACACACGAAATTACGTATATAGCAGGATATCTGTTGAGCGCGCATGGCGAATATTGAGCGCGCTATGACCATATTTGGAGATTGTCACATTGTGTTGCATAATAACGTAGAATACTCCCCGAGATCTAGACGATATCGAGGGGATTGATTATTCAACAATATTCGCTAAGCATGAGGAAAATAATTGTTTTAGTATAATTACTAATGGTACGATGTTTGCTTACGACTGTCGCATGCCAGTAGCTGACGCCACCACTGCAATACGAATATTCACGACAGACGTACCCGACGCGTAAAATGTCGTAGCTCTGAGCTTCTGTATAAAATGTTTTTGTAGACCCTAAGACTAGCAAATATATATATATATATATATATATATATATATATATATATATATATATATATATTATATATTGATATATATATATATATATATATATATAGATATATATATATATATATATATATATATATATATATATATATATATATATGGATGTATATTGAGCACTTGAAAGAACTGAAGAGAGGAAAAGATGAGAAAAATAAGGTAAAAAACACGAAGAAAAGGAGGAAAAACAAATAATAGTAATAATAACAATAATTAGTGTGGGGGGAGCAGTAATAAAGGATAAGGAAGGGAATGGATACATAGAAGAACATAGAAAAACAAACAGGAAGTGAGCAGCGACAAATAAGCACTAATGAATTAGAGCACAGTATATACTAAATATAATAATAAGATATATATTTGATTATTAAACCGCACTATTGTTACCTGATTGACAAAGAGATTAAGTGGGCTTTGTAAAGTTCCTTAAAATGATTAAAAACCATGCGGCAGTCGTAGACGCAGCCAATGTCGGTGAATGGAGAGTGTTGTATACGGCTATTTCTTGCGGTTGACTGAGTTGTAAGAAAAGTCGTAGCGTCTCAACTTTAGCCTGAATAGCAGGGCTACTCGCCGAGTCATCTGTTTTCTCAGACCTCACCCCGTCCAATACACTAGTTGGAGTTTCCCTGCTAACATCTCACCATTATGTCACCAGGTCGATGTATTTCTTTGGTCACATTCTTCTGTTGGTCGTCATCGTATTCGTCCGAGGAGGGCAACGGAAACCTTCCCATGAGGCAAAAGCAACCGACGATACAAGGACGTCACAGCACACAAATGGCTCAGTCAAAGCAGAGAATCACGTGGACATCTCTGTATCTCGCGTGGCCAACAATAATGCTATATATCGCTTTAATCGCAACGCGTAATTATGACACTGTTTGCCACAGCACACACGGGCCTCAAATTTGACAACATAAAAGAAATCCAAAATGAAATTTTTCCTTAAAAATGTCTGAGATTCTTTTCATATGGCAAGCAACTGTCAACAGTTTTGAAAAGGCATTTTTACCCAATTTTTGAATTTTTCTCTAAAATCTTTTACTTAATTATAAATAAGAAGTTTATTGCAGTTACATTTAGTTCGTTACTGCACTCTGAAATAAAGGGGTTTTCAATTGAGCAACGAAAATGAATTGGGTTTGCTTTGGTTTTGCACGGCTTCACTCTGTGAAGACTGTGATTGGCTAGCAAAACTCGCGCCGCTTTCTCAACCAATGAGAACCAAAACCAAAACCAATCGCGACTAGCACGCGCACACTTTCCCGCGCTTTACGCCGGTTACGTGTAATTGCATTGAATTCTGATTGGATCATTGCGCCGTTCCTGTGTTGTGATGGGCTGGAGTAATTGCTTTGGTTTTGGCTTGCGACCGTCAATTGAAACTGCTCTAAGGTGCTCTAAGGAAGTTCCAATTTCACGTCTGTGACGCCACTTCTTGTTCTTTTATTACTAAGGGGAAACCCAAACTGAGGAGGCAACGTTCTTTCTGAATTTCTTCGAAGACAAACCAATAGTTATTCAGACACAACTATGTAGAGAAGAGTTATTTTGCTGACTTTATCTCAAAACTTAATAATGAGGTTGTAATCAACTTCATTATCCGGTTCGTGTTCCTGGAAAAGTGGATTTTTAACGCGCGGTCTCAGCGAAGACGAGAAATTTTATCTACTTTAAAGAATAAAACCTCCAAAGAGACTCGCTGCACTTTCAGCAGAATGTCGCGTACACCGAAGAAAAGAGGTTTACTTCTTCAATTACAACAAGTAGAAGACAAAGCAACGTGAGTTCAGTATTGGTTGCAGATTTGCAGAGACATTCAGTTGAATCTGTAAGAGTTGCGAGTCAGCGCGTGCTTGATAATTTGCATTTCGTTTCGATAAATCCAAAGGCACAAACATAGGGTTAAAACCCGTAGAAAGTTCTGTCAATAGATTCGCATAACCACCAGTTTGGCGATACGAGTACCACCTACACAAACAAATAGAGAATGTGTTATTGTTGACGCTATCAGAAGACCTTTTTTTATAAAGTTAAATTTGTAACACAAAGTTACGCGCACTCATGTGAAAGACGGCGCACGCGCGTCATTATTTGCGTTTCGATAAATCCAAGGCACAGGTGAGATTTTCGCTGAATAAACCGCGTTTGTTAGTCGCTCTCTTCAAAAAGTAACAACACGAACGATGTCGTAAGGGCGGATTCAATAACCCAAAGCACAAGTAGCCTCATTTTTATAAGAACAAAAATATATTTAAGAAAATGCATGTAATGCTTGGATGACGCATAAGTTCTTCTTAACCTGACGCATATCAATTAATTCTTCACTTGGGTACCCAGTGAAAATAGATTCTCCCATTCTGCTCCGAGAGGTTTTTCTCCGGGTACTCCGGTTTTCCCCTCTCCTCAAAAACCAACATTTCTTCCACACGGCCCCACAAGCTTGCAGCTTTAAATCTTAACCGTGTATAAATAAAGTTTCTTTACCTTTTTTTTTACCAATACCCCTAATAACGCGTTTTGCACGCCGGAAATTTCCGATCAGTCCTGAAATCCTCGGCGTGGTCTCGGCAAAATTCCCAACGCGTCACTGAAAATAATAAGGCAATTGTTTCAATTTTAATGGGTGAGTTTAGGCTGGTACAATAGACCATTTCTTAATACGCTTTATTCAAATGGTTGGTGAATACGGTGGATGGTTTAACTTAAACGAGCAAATGTCCAGCGCCGATGGGTCAAATAGACACGTGATATGAAATAAATAATGTTCTGTGATTTATCGTCACCCTGTCACTTTTTTTGTTAATTACCTGAATACTGGAGTAGCAAACGTTGCGTCTTTCCGTGTAATATTGATCAGAACTGGTAGAAAGAGAAAGTGTTCTGCTTTTGGTCAAGGGCAGTTGGCAATTCTATCAACTGGGGCATTGGCGGATGTAAGAACTTTTTTTTTGTGCGAACAAGAGGCTACAATTTGCCTAAACTCGGGCCTGCAAAAATAAAGTATTGTATCCCTAATTTAGCGCTAAACAAAAGAATAGCGAGACGTCTGTCCTTCTTATGTATCAGTCAATTCCAAAAAGCGCCCATACCCCTCGGGTAAAGACCCGGGCATTTGACTTTTTTTGAAAATGTTGGTCAAATGCCCTGCTGTGTTTCCAGTTTAGACGGTCGAATATTGGAAAATATATTTCCTTGACCGTTAATTCAGCCCTGCTTTCTTAGTTTACTTGTTCTACAATTTGTTGCTGATCAGATCCTTTACTATAGGATCCGGTGCTTCTATTTTGTCTCGGTAGTTCTTGCAAGCGTATACCGTTTTTCACTGGTCAAATGCCCACCGTTTGGACCTCAAAATGGGTGAAATCCCAAATTTTAATACTGAAAATTGTTCCGTCTCAGAAAGCCAACTTAACACTTAACGGCATTCTTCAGTCAGAGGCACTCGCATGCCCCAGAAAAACTAAAATAGCTTCCCTTTTCAAACCAAATCCGAAAAACTATGCTCCAGAACTCCTTTCTGGTCATTTTTTTATCGGCACTCAAACTTTGAATAAAGGCATATCGACCGCATATTTAGTAAACAGCGGAAAACCCCACGCAGAATCTTGAAGTGCATAAAGGCAGGGAAGCGGCTCCCGTGGTGAATGAATGAAATTGCGTGCGAAAGATATGCGAAACCCTTTAGCTGGCGATCGCTGTTTAGCCAATAGTCAAATGCCCGGGCGGAACTCATGTCGGGTCAAATTCCCTGCTGTTTGACCCTCTGGTCAAATACCCGGGTATGCCCGATAGGGATGGGCGCTTTTGGAATTCACTGATACATTACATCGGACACATTGAACTTGTGTCATAGTATGCTTGTGTTCGAGTCTATTTCTTTGCAGCGTGTATCCATAGACAAGTACCAAACTTATCGAATTTAAATTTAAATTCTTACACAGACGAGTGCCAACTATTAAAGTGCGGTGAAAGAGAAATTAATAGAGGATGGAAACAAAATGACAAAATGGTATGAAGAGAACTTATTGCAGGTAAATATCAAGAAGTATCAGTCGATGGTACTCGGTCAAAAGAGGAATTTAGATGACATAAACGTGCACATTGGTGGAATTGAAATCGAACAGTCCAAGCAAATGAAATTGCTGGGGTAAATATTGATAGTGATCTGAATTTTGGCAATCACATCAGAGAACTGTGTGTAAGGGCGAGCTAGCAAATTGGAGTACTCACAAGGCTAAGGAATCTTATACCTACCCATGCCAAATTACAACCATTCAAGGCAGCTATTTTACCTCATCTCACGTACTGCAGCACTGCCTGGCATTTCTGTAGAGCATCAGATAGGCGTAAACTGGAAGGCTACAGGAGAGAGCTCTACGAATGGTATTTAATAGGAAATCAGACTCATATGGGAATTTACTTACGCAGGCTAACTTGCCAACCCTGTATAACCGAAGGTTACAGGACATAGCGATTTTGAAGTTCAAGGCCAAAAATAAACTTCTACCAGAGCAATGAAATATTTAGGGCCAATGTTGTGGTATAAGCTAACAAAGGAGGAGCGTACCTTGAGAAGTTTAAACTCTTTTAAACGACAAATAAGGAAGAAAGACTTGGCGATGTTGATCGAAAATGAAGGATGCAAGAATTGTAATTTATGCACAAGCTGACAATATATTTATGTTCTTAGGATATGAATAGACTTTTCTCTAGATTTCATTCGCAAATTTTATGGGAATCTTAGTCATTTTTTTTTATTTCGTAATTTGTATATAGATGTATTCTAGTATTTAACTTTTAAATTGTTTCACCAATTAGCGAAAGCTTGAATGACTGACACATGAATAAAGTTACTTACTTACTTACTTACTTACTTACTTACTTACTTTTCAATTCAAATTAAGGGACGGACCATTAGAAAAAACCGGAGGGGGGTGAAAAATTTTCGGTTCAAGAATTTTTTTTTGAGGCCCAATTGTTTAGAGGAATTTTTTTCCCCTCTACATATTGAATATTTTTTTTAGGTAACAACGTTTGCAGGATTTTTTTTTTGGGAATTGTCACCCCCCGTCCGGTTTTTTCTAATGGTCCGTCCCTAATTACTGTTTCCTTCTAGCACGATATCACAAATGGCTTTCCAAAAAAACCCAACAAACTATCCCATTTTTGAATCCTATCTACGCTTTCTCAAATCACGCTGTGAAATAGAATCAAACGAAGGCGAAGCAAAGAATTGGGAACTTCTAGCTAAATATATAAATGACTGATAAAAACTCATCCCATACATTCTTTCTTCTTGATCTCCTGAGAGCACTGAATCTTTCACCGTAAACGCCATACCTTTTTTTTTTCTAAAGATTCGGGTATAATCGTTATTTTTTTCCCTAAGCCGTCTTACTGCTTTAATGTTGATTTTCTACCATAAAGAGTTTTAGTGAGTAAGTATTGGTGTGTTATGAATTTGCGTTAATGGTGCAACTAGTGTATTGTTAAATAAGAATTGTAAGTAACGTAAACGTACTGTAATTTCTTTTGAGTTTTAGTCCTGTAATCAGTGTAATTATTGTCAGTTCCTTCTTGTGTATGCAGCATTGTACAGTATTATGTGGTATTAATAAAAAAAAATCATATTAGTTGTTCAGACTTCAAAAACACAAGGTGAATCGACGTTTTTTGAAAACGTGACAACAGGCGTCATTCTTGTTGTTAGCTGTTATATTTAGTTAGCGTTCGCGCAGAAACGCCGGAAGTGAGCTTGCGGCTGAAACACGAAGAACGGAGCCCATTTTCAAACTCGGGCGACGTTCCTAGCCCGACTAAAATCTGTGGCCTTTGCGGTCAACGGATGGCGGGTG
>JAEMWC010000322.1:0-30000 GCA_016490735.1 Pachyseris speciosa
TACTTTAATCATGTTTTTGCTATTATTTAAGGTACTCACTATGTCCGCATTTTAATGTTGTATTCAGCTTCTCTATCCATCGTTAAATTGAGAAACGATTAAAGTAATGTAAAGTAAAGTAAAGAGTGATATCATATTTCTCTTCAGACGGTGGGCAAAAGTAGTGATTCTACCGAGTGTCACGTCTGATCGATCAAGTTGTATGATTGAAATATCCGCTGAGATATTCGAAGTTTACATGACAAGTGGGAATCCCTTGATTGATCTGTAACTTTCCCGGTTTGGTATATGACAGGCGGAATTTATTGTGTATGAATATAGGTCTGTTTTTCTCACTATTACTGTCATTGTCATTGTCGTTGCCATTGTTACAGTCACACCAGTCAGTGTCACTGTCACTGGTATTTGTTTTAATCGAATCGCGTATGAATAAAGGTCTGTTACCCTCATTCTCATTGTTGGTGTTGCTGTCACTGTCATTGTTACTGTTACTGTTGTTGTCGTTGGCATTGAGGGAGTTTAAGCAAAACGGTACGGTGGGCTTCAGTACGGCAACCGGAAGTAATTTTGTAAAAATATGGACTACTGCGCATGGCAGGCATTCGCTTTCAGCCGTAGTGGTAAATCCTACTACCGTCGGGAGAAGAGGTTTCGCGTAGTCTCTGGTACGTGAGTTTTAAATCGCTTCTTTCTACTTTTCAACGGGCTTCTTTGATTTTTTAACCGTTTAATCGTACTGAAAAACCTTCCTAATTCATTCAGAATGAACATTTATGTACCTTCCTTCTTTCAACCCAACAAATCTGCGTTTATTTTCAGCAGTTGTTTTATGCAGTGAAATGGCGGCGGCAAATGGCAAGAGGATTTCGTTAGTACAGCTTCATTGTTTTATTTTTATGTCAAAAGCTGTGTTTTACTCAATTTCCAGAATTTTGAATGCTAATTTCAGACATTCTTAGCATGCAGTAAGATTTGCAAGGATGTTCGGACAGTTAATCGATGTGTATTTTACTTTAAAATAATTACACTATATTCCAATGCGATTGACGTGTCTTGATTCATTTCAGTCGCAAGTGAATGTAACTAAATAATCGTTTCCACACGATTTGTCAGTAATTTTGTAATTATTGGTCTCATAGTTCGTACCGGGAGTCGTGGCCTCTGTTTAATATAGTACTGAACCAGTAGGGGCTGTGAATATCAAAATTATAATTTCAAGCCTTTTTCTCTCTACTGTCGCGTTGTTGTTCTAGACTGCGAAATCAGTTCTAACCTATTTGAGAATATCAATGCGAGAAGTTTTTCAACGCCTCCGTAAAAACCCTCGCCATAACAAACTAAAGTGAAATTCCTTGCTCCTTTGAAGAAATTTATTCCCCAAAGTTAACTGGTGAACGCTGTAAGAAACTAACTCGAACGGAGACTTCACAGCAGTACTGTCTTTGATTTCGCGCTTTTGATCTGAAGGGCTACTGCGACGTACTCAGCCAAGACCTCCTCGGCCACGACAGCCGTAGTATCGCCCGCCGTAGCGATTTGCTTAAACTAGCTATTGTTGCAGTCACTACCAGTCATTATCACTGTCTCTGTCACTGGCATTGTTATTATTGATGCTGTTGTCAGTGTTGTTATCATTATCACCATCATCATTATGGCTATGGTTATCGGCGAGTCGTTGTCGTTGTCTTTGTCGTTATTATAATCGTTATTACCATGAAAGGTTTTCACCATCGTGATTAGTAATGGTAATAGGACTGAGTGGAGTCCAATTCGATCTGTAATCATACGAGTGATAACAAAATTGGACGACCGATTTGTTTATCACGAGTATGATTACAAACCGAATTGGACGACACGAAGGCTTATTACCAATTAATCATAAAATTACAATTTCCGAGAAAAGAAGAAGAGCCAAGTTATAAAAGGGAGGGAAATTTTGCATTGAAAGACTGACAAAGGAAGCGTAAATTGTTTAATGTCGCTCTGAAATTGACTACAACCAAAATGTATGGTGATTGTAACCAAGGTTGTGATTGGTTGATTTAAACTACAAGTTTGAATGTGATTGGTTGATTTAAAATACTACTTTGAATGTGATTGGCTTATTGAACTGTCCGATAACAAACTGTCCAATAACAAGGTGTCCAATAACAAACTGTCCGATAACAACTTGGCACGTGCATTAGTGGAAAATAGGAGTTTTTTAAACCAATCACAATCGAGGAAATTGTAATTCTTATGATTAGAAATTATAGCTTAGTTAGGGTTAGGGTTGGGGTTAGGGTTGGGGTTTAGGGTTAGGGTTAGGGTTAGGGTTAGGGTTAGGGTTAGGGTTAAGTCACTTAGATGTGTTTCGCGACGTTTCGAGCGCTTTTGACGATCCGCTCCCTCAATCCAACGATTACCTTATCCGCTGCACAAAGTTATCTACTTTTTGGACAACTGAGGGACTGGGCCGGGTTTTTCGAGGGCCGATTAACGCTGCACCTTGGTCAAACGTAAAAAAAAAAATACTGAAGAAAAGTTCCTTAAAGAGGTGGGTTTTGCTTTGAGAGTTAAAAGCCATATGTCTGAACAATAAGGTGAATCAGTTTTCCGTTTTTCACGCATTCAAACAGATAACAAAGACAAAGCGCCGGAAGCAATGACATTACTTAGTTACCTTACAGACTCACGAAAAACGTATCCTCTTTCAGCGTTAAAGTGGCTAACACCAGTTTCCTGCATTTTGGGGGTTCTGAATCCGTTCCCACAAATTTTCTTAAACTTTCCCCAAAAGTTGGATCTTTTTAGCTTATTCTGATTTCCCTATAATAAAAAATGGGGGTCACTGAGCTTTTTTTTCGAGTTATTATGGTTTAAAGCTAAAACTAGGGGTGTTTCCAACAGGTTATACTGTTGCTATGCTAACCTATTATGTGGGAAATACTACTGTACAGATAACAAATGGAAAAAGCTTGAAATAGGTGTTCTTCTTTGCGTTTTATCGCGGTTAAGGTGGCTCGAAATAGTTTTACTTCGAAAGTAATACATGCACAGCTGATTCTGTTAACGGCCAAAATAAACGGATAGAAGTGAATTCCTATTCACAAGAAATACAAATACTTCGCACAAACGGCTGGAAGATGACATCTTGCCGCTCGCTGCCAGCCGTTCCAAGCGCGCGCAAATTTCGCGCATGCGTAAATACAGATTTACAATCCTGACCAAAAGTTGTTGGAATACCTCCCCTTTTTCGCTCTAAAACCCATGAGTTTAAGTATGCCCTTTACGTTTTGGAGAAAAGACCAATGGAAGTCAGTGTAATTGACCCCCCTCCCCTTAGCAATGTTGAACCTTCCTCGCGTGTGTTTTTGATTATGAATGTTGCGAAGCAGCGCCAACAGGGTGACAAGTCGGCTTGTTATTCCTCCTTTCTTATGGGATCCCAAAAGGGGAAGAATTGCCAACGTACGTTCATCATGTCAGTGCTTGTCGTGTCAATTGAACCAACGAAAATGAAGCTATTCTGATCTCAATGGTCAAAAGAGTGTTTTTTCTTTAATCTGCCCTACAGAAGTTTTTTAAACTTAAGAGCGACTTGCTGTACCGGTCGCCTATACCTATGCAAGATAGAAAAAAATCGATTTTCTGAAAATTTGTCAAGAAGGTTTTTACTAACTTGTTTTAAAACTGTAACTTTGAGGTTATTGGATTTTTATTTTCTTCTCCAGACGGCCTTTTGTATTTTGCCCCTAAAAGAGCCAAACTCAGCCCTGAAATTACACTTTTTGCGAAGGCTAGCAAGCCAAATTATTGCGCGTAGCTGGAAACGATAACCCATATAAAATATAATGTTTTTTAATACTTATTTCGTGTTGTCAAATCCACATTTAATACGAATCTGAATTTTTAACAAATTTTCAAAATTATACGCTACGGTGATGTCGCGTCACATCCAAATTTAGGTCAAATTTATGGACCAAAAAGTCAATCTGATACATGGATTTACCTCCCAAAACTATTTTTCTGGATAAACATATCACTTCATTTTACTTTTTATCGCAAATCTAGCTTGGGTAAATAAAACGCAATAATTTGACAGCGTCTTGAAACTAATCGCTTGACATTTTGACCTTTCACGCCGCGATTATTATCTCGAACATTGACCCTGAAAATCTTAATTCCGGTAAAATAGTTGTTTTAAGCCTCCAGAGATCAGCTATTGTAATTTAAAGACAGTTTCTAGCCGCAAACGAGCATATTTAGCAAAGGCTTATTTTGAATAATTAAGCTTAAACATTTGGCGGTTAGCCAGCACAGACAATACACGCAACAAAATGTCGCTTTAGAAATCGTTATCGTGAAAAATCTTTAAGAAAAACTAGAAGAATAAATAGTTGAATAAATACTTGGAGTTAATTCTTACCTTAATCTCGCCTATCTTGATAAGAAATGGTAACATTGCTGCTGACGTCTCTGAGCTACTTTTCGTGGCGTGACGAAGCACTCGGATTACATATTAACCAGTTGATACAGGGTCCCCAAGCTAATAGATTATTCGATTCGTTTTGTTTTTCGTTTGGTTATCGCCAGTCGGTGTCGGCATTACAATTACATTTTCGTCCGCAAAGCTAAAAAGCTACACGTTTGAAGCAGAGCATGACATGAAATGAACACAAATGTAAAACTAGAACGGAAATACAAATGCAAGAACACGTGCGCAGAACGAGAAAAGCAAAACGTTGAACAAACCTCTAAAGTGACCTCTTCTCGTGCGGGGTTTCTCATGACCAGGATCTGGATTAGCAGCCTCTTCTGGAATTTGTGGAGGTGGAGGCAGCGGCGGTCTTGCAAGGCTTGAAGGTTTCCGTCCACCGGGACTTGAACATCATGATCAACCATTTTAACTATATCACTTGACTAGATCGACAGAATGGCACAATTCATTCCTTTTATACGTGAGAGGTGAGACTGCTGAGAATAGCATCGAATGTTTCGTGTTTGAAATGAGGAACGGCGTGTAATTTTTTTACTACTGTCGTAAGTAAAGTTTACCAGTCAATGCTCATTTTGTATTCAGGACTAATCGGTCTATCTCATTGTCAGGCGCGGATCCAGGGGAGGTGAAATGAGTGAATTTTCACCCCCCCCCCCCCCTTTTTTTTTTCTGAGCCCCCCTTTTTTTTTTTTTTTTTCTTATCCCTCAAACACCTCAACCAGGCTTTGGTTCTATTACATTATTACAAAAATATACCCCCCATTTCAAAATCCTGGATCCGCGCCTGATTGTTATATGGCTCTAACGCTATTGGCTAAAAGTTCTACTGAATTTTGTGTCTTTTTCGACACAGTTCCTTAAGGACCATTCGTTGTTGTGTCCCTCCTTGATATGGATAGCAGAGCTATGGATAGCAAAGCCGCCACTCATAAAGAGAAACTGAACAACAAGGTCGGAAAATGGGGAGAGCTGCCTCGAGCCGGTTGTCAAAGTGCATGGTACAATCCATTTCAAAGACACATGAGCCCTTTCTGGCGTTGTGAAATGACAGTAATTAGCCGAATTAGTTACACGAGAACACGCAATAATCGTCCTGTTTACTCGCTTTGTCTTGTGTTTGGTCAAACATTGTTTGTTTCCCCGCTAGCAGAGGTTTCTCGCCGGCATAGACCTCTGCCAGCAGGGAAATTTGTTTGTCGGCTAGTCACCCAACGTTATATGTTTGTCAAATACAATGTTCAGGAAAACGTTTCATCTTTTAGCCGGGGCTTTAGTATTACTTGTGTTTTGCGCCAAGAGGACAATTACAGCAACTTCTGAAAACGCAAGTGATATTATTCCTTAATTTTTCTCGGCCCCATGTAATTACCTATCCAAACCATGGGTTTGTTTCCCTTTTCTCTTTTCTCCGACATTTAAGCTTATGTCAAGTTTTCAAGTTTTATTTATTTATCAGACATTTAAGTTATTAGTAGGCTGGCTTGAAAATAGGGAAGAGCTAATCGCGGCAAGCCAGACTGTACAATACAATACAACTTTTATAGCGCCCTATCCAAAAGCTCTAGCTAGAGCGCTTTACAATTAAAGTTAAAAAGTTAAAACTGGATAACAATTAGACAACTACTCATTAAAATAACGCTTAAAAAGATAAGTTTTCAGATACGCTTAAAAGAAAAAAGATCCTCGCTACATTTTATGCTGTCCGACAATTTTTTTAAAATAATAAATGAACATTCGATACAGCTACAACATGTAAACTGCCAAGTATTTTTCGAAGAAACGTTCGCATCCTACCTTGTTTCCTTGCAATCTTTAGTTGTTTTGTGGTTTTCGAACTATGGTCGATTCCTGTTGACTGCTCTAAACTATCAGCTAGGTTGGTACTCCTCTTTCTTTTCCACGGACATTTATGTCAAAACTGCTTAGTAATTTTTCTAGCTTACCACAGGCTTACTTGTCGACTTTCTTCACCTTCTCCAAGAATCTTCCAAGAATCAAACAAATTAAAGCGTCGTGTATTGTTTTTTGTAATGTTTTAATGTTTTGAGGTTTTTGAACCGCGGTCAATATTTGTTGACTGCTCTCGAAACACAAGTATTGGCGCAAGGAAAGCCATGCAAAGTTGCTCCATACCAGCAAATAAAATTTAACCGTTAGCCGTAAAACAAACTGAAAACCGTCAACCGTAAAAAAAGTATATAATATATAAATTTAGCCAAGCCTAAAAGCGCAGCTGCATGGTTATTATTTTAAGCCTTTTTACGCCTAGCGGTTAAATTTTTGGCCCTTTTACAGTTATACCCATTGAGACCCTCTTTTAATATTTCCTACTCACCAGTGAGATCAAAGAAAATTCTATGCAAATGCATTGCTTTCATTCATAAATAATTTTAAATGCTTTCATTCATAAATACTGAGAAATTTTATTCATATCGTGGCAGCCTGAAGTACGATAATTCTTACCGTTGATTTTTACGTGTGATACTTTATTAGCCTGAAGCAAAACTGGAGTTAGGAATACTGATTACATGATCTGTTTTATTTCTTCAATCGACTTCCACGGCGACCAACTTGGTTTCCCTTAGAGGAACACCAACATGGCGGATCCATACCCCTAAAATTATCTTAGCCCTAACCTTGTTCTGATAAGTACTATTGAGCCACAAATCGTTCTAAATTGTTTCTCTATACATGCTATTCAACTCCTTTGTTTCTGAATGTGTTCACGGAACAAGGTTAAAAATCTTGTAGTAAATTGTTATCTTTGTTCACATGTCTGATATTATTTTTATACTCATTGTTACATGTACCATACTTAATATTTTGTCAACTCAGTCTATGTATTTAGTTAATTTACACTTACCCTCATTGTATTTTACTTTCGATCCTGGCCTTACTGTTACGTCAACTTTATTATTTTTACTCTGAGGGAGCCCAATGTCTATAAGCCTCATGGTTTCCTTTTGGGCTTCCTCGCCATTTTCATTTGCTTTGTGCAACTGTTTTGTTCTATCGTTAATTTGTATTTTGTGGCAAAATAAATAAATAAACATAAATAAACATAAAGGTGGCAAACGTATTCTATTTTACTGATGAAAACCAAGAATTGTGACTGTGTATCTTCACTGCCGTCAAACACAATTACGGCGACAAACAAAAGACCATAAAAGAGGAGAAACCGACAAAATAGATCGCAATACATCATTTTGCTAATGATCAGTTCCTGGTGAATTGTGGGTGGATCCAGTCCTTTGTGGGGGCAAACGGCCATTTCAAGACGTGATTCGAAATTTTTACGGTTTGACCCCACAAAGTACTGGATCTACCCGTAATTCACCAGGAACTGACCATTAGCAAAATGGTGTATTTGCTGTGACTGTCATTTTTTTCTGCGGTAATTGACGATAGAGAAAAACCCAAGCCAGCAAGAATGTGCTTGTGACTTAAAACCCTAGAAAACAGAAGAGATGCGTAGTTTACATGAAAAAGAGTTACCATGGTTAACTACTTTAATTTATTTAACAATTATGCAATCGTTCACGAAATCAGTGACAGGAAAATGTTTTTAATTTTATACACTTTTATACACTTTTAGGACGTATGAATTGAACATAACAGGGACCATAGCGGCTAACCGACTTTTTTGGTAACGGTCTTCTGTTGTACTTCTAAAAGCTAACTCGGCTCTTTGCTTGGTTTCATTGTTATCACCAAAATCAACAACGGCCATATTTTTCTAATGATTTTTATTATTTATTCCTCATAATAATGATTATTATTCAATCTAAAGTTGAACTTAGAAACGCAAAAAAGTTGAGGTATTAGAATAAAAAGAGATTGTGATTCATGGCAAGTGTCATCATTAGATATTATAATATAGCTTCGCACCAAAAGAGAAGCCCCAGAATATTCAAAAAAAAATTAGCAATGAATAATATGGCAAACCATTTAAGAATTTAATATTGGCTTGTTGAATAACTTACAATGCAGCTGTGTTCTTTCAGGTGGAATTCAGTCACCACAGCTAAATAAAAGAGACAGTGCATATTAACTCCAGCCTTCCTTGTTTTGATTAAAAGTGGGACGCTACGAAATTTTAATATCAACGATATTTTCCAGTCGGAAGGACATTCCGCCGCTTTGGCTTTGGAGGGATCTTCAAGTTTCCCATGCTAATATCGATCGTCACATGCATTTTATAATATGCCTTGGAGAAGTCGTACTCTTCTTTCACTAGCGGCGTTATCATTGCTTGCAGTGACTGGTATTTGGTTGTGGTTATCCTCGAAGGGAAACAATATGAAAGGTAAATTCTTCTAATGATTCTTTATCAAGGTATAGCACTTTGTTTGATCAAACTGGCTGTTGAGCCGACCGAGTTTACAAGTTATATGTGTGGGCCACGTAGCTCTCGCACAATATTGAAATCAAATTTTAAATTAAAGCCGTGTAAAGTTATACACCTCACATGTACAACTGCTGCGAATTTTAAAACCCGCCATATAAATCGCCTCCTCCTGAACTTAATTCCCAGGAAGGAAATGGGGATTCGAACATTCAAGGCAAAATCTTTGACTTAGGTGACTTAATTGAGGGACATCTCATGCATGGGATCAGTTCCACTAGTGCTAATGTGTCTGTTGTGACGGGATGACCAATTTAATTCCACGAACAACAGTTATCACTGGCCGTGTACTTAAGCATTCAGAACTTTCTTCTAGCACGATTTCGCATTTTAAAAAGTGTGTGCTACAGCCGGATTTTACTGACAAGAACGAATCTTCCCTTTATATAGGCTTCCCGTGTGTAACCAGAAATGACAAATTTTCTCCGATGTCTGGGATGTTAGGTTTTAGGCAAGAAGTAGCCAGTCCAAGAAAACGACAAAATTATAATTTTTGCTCTTTTTGTTTTTTAATTTGTTTTGTTTGTTTCTTTAATTTTCTTTCATAGGTTTTTGCGAAACTAATTTTGCACTGAAAACCCATTTAACGAATAATTGGAATGAAGACGGGTTACGTCATAAAAGCAGCTGTGCACTGCTGCTCCAACTAGATTAATCACATGCATGGTAAAAAGACTTAACAGCCTGTAAATCTTAATTAGGTACATCCGATGCCCAAGCTGTGTTTAAGCGGGCAGTTTCTATGTTTTGCTGCTGAGTTCATAGGAAGCTAAAGTTGTTTAAATTGTTCTTTCGAGATGTTTTGTCAACTTTAGGTCGAGTTCTATAGGGACTAACCGATCTTGTTTGGTTGGATTTTTTCGTGTTCTCCTTAGGAAGGAACCATCTTTGGTTTGGTTGATCAACTTTTCTAACCAGCTGAAAATCTGGTTGAAATGGTTCAGTTAAGATTTTAGCGTCCGTGGACATATAAGCAAACAACAAAAAAATTGTCGGTCGTATTGATAGCCGTGCACGACTTGCAACAAATTTGTCCACACATTCAGTTATGCGACAGGATGAGCATTCCCTCAGTTGCAGTAATCCTTTCGTTTTGAAAAACGCGAAATCGAAGGAAACTTATCTCGGTTGATCTTAATTAACAAAAAAGGTCTTAATTTGCCATTTTCTAGAATATTGAAACAAGTGTAAGTTTTGAACCTTTAAAACTCAGCATTCTTGGTTTGCACAAAATGTTTAAGACTTCAAAATAAAGCTTTAAAAATCGGTGAACTTCGAACCTCTACTTCCGTTTTCGAGCACGCCCGTATTTGAAGGGTACGTAGTCATATTATCTTTGACTTCTTACAGTGCTACGTTAAATTAAGATAATTAAGAGTAAAAACTTGCTATTTTCATCTCCAACATCGGACAATACGCTTGAGACAATTTCATGTAAACTATGTTTTAATTACGTGCGACAACAACATGTCATCGAACCAGAAACCAATTACCCCTCTCCTTACCCCCTCCCCTCCCCCTCCCCCCAGTCAATGTTGTTATGCATACAATGCTTGTGTTCCGCAAAACAACATCGAAGGAGTTGAGGGGAAGAACAGCCATTCATTCAGCGACGGTTTTAATTTCAGTCGGGGTGACAGGAAAAAAATGGTATTTTTCCAACTTGTCTCAATTAGTTTTGTCCGAGCCTGCCGCAGGACTGCTCTGAAACGAGGTTGTCAGACTCTGCGTAGAAGCGCCACAAAGCTGTTTCAGCAGCTAGCAGATCTTGACGTAGTCCAGTTAGTGACTTACTCAGACACTTTGTAGCTTCTCGTTAGACTGAGTGCTAGGCTATTGGAAATTTGGTCATCTCAGTCAAGTTTTTCTTTTAACAACAGTCACCTTTGTTTTTTCTTTCTGTAGTGTGGTTGAGCGTTAATCCAATCATTCCGACTGACAAAATGGTAAGTATGTTTTTATACAGCGCTGAATGGAGCGGTATTAAATTGAGCGTTCAAAAACAAATTTGGTGAAAATCCGATACATAACGGATCGAAAATGCACCTCTCCATAGCTGAAGTTATTGTGCAGAATACTGAAAAATTAACACAGTTGTTAACATTTAAAGATTATCAGATTGTCAATAAAAGTATCATAACTGATATTTACCCCTATAGATTGGCTAGAACGCCAAGAAACCACGGCTGAAATCCATGCAGTGGAAATTGTTGATATCAAATACTAGAATGAATTTCTAAAGGTGACTCTCAAGGACTCTTTAACTTTGCAGCCAAACTCTGCTGAATCAGCTCAAGAAATCTTCAAAAGAGTAGCAGAAAGACAAGAATCGAGGAAACAGCGACTGAAAAATTACTGCCTAAAACATGCTGCTCAAAGGTTACCATGGGAAAATAAAAGAGAGCTTAGACAGTTCCTTTTCGACGATGACAACACATTCATTTACTGTGCTGTTCCCAAGGCAGCGAGCACTCCGATGAAAATGACTCTGATGAGCCTGAGAAATGACAGCGGTATAAAAATTACGAAGTCGTCAGTTCACAATCCAAAATACTGGAGACACTTGAGTGAGTTTAACTCAACGGACTTGTCTGATCGACAAGCGACGCATTTTAAGTTTTTGTTTGTTCGCGAGCCATTTCACAGATTACTCTCCGGCTACAAAGATAAATTTTTCGGCAAAAACAGACTTTATACCAACGGATTTCGCAGAATGATCGTCAAAGCTTTTAGACCCAAAGATGAGGAAGTGGTCAGCACAGAAACAAACAATGTTACTTTTACTGAATTTCTGACCTTCATTTTGTCGAATTCTAATTATCTGACTCAAGATGCGCACTGGATGCAAATTGAACAACTTTGCTTTCCATGTGCGTTCGATTTTGATTTAATCGGCCATTTTGAAACTCTACAGGAAGACGCTGCTTACTTTTTGAATAAGGCAGGACTTGATGATCGAGTGACCTTCCCACCAGTAACTCCTTCGAGTGCATCCAGGGATTTTATGAGATATTATTCGCAGGTCTCGAGGGAGCTTATTTATAGACTGGGAGAGGCTTTCAGGGATGACTTTGAAATGTTCGGATATCCATTTCCAGGGCCCTTGAAAAGTTTACTTAAAAACTCGTCTGAAGTATACAATTAAAGCTTTGAATGAAAAGACAGTTCTGGACAACCAAAACACTACTGGCTAAAATAAATATCAAAATAGTTTGACTGGAATGCGCTTTCTTTATCTTACCATAGTTGTGGAAGCGTCAAAGAATGCCGCGAAATGCTTCGAATCGAGACTAACAAGTCTCCGAAACAAAAATTCAAGGACGTGGCGGTACCCTCATGGGTATGCTGCGTGAAGTTGTATAAGGGACAACCTTGATTAAAAGTGGTCACACATACTTCTCGGCAACAAAGCCAGGCTGAATAAAGCGATAAGTAATACGGCAAACATTTTGCTCTAATACAAGCTTCTTTATGGAATGAATTTAAACATCTGAAAGCAAGAGAGAATGAGGTAAGAGAACAAATCCCTGTGCTCCATCATAGTTTTTTTAAATCTATTTTTAGTTTCGCGAAGCTATTTTAAGTTCTCGTTCCCAAAGTCGCGCGGCTCGGATGATGTAAACTTGTAGAGGCTCACGGTAATTACCGGGTCCGTTAAGCTGTTTTGTTTTCTATTCCAGATGGGAGTTTCAAACGTTTTGAAAATTATACAGTAAAGTTATCAGCTGAAGAAACAAAATGGTCTTCTTTAGAGGTCGGAACATACTCTAGTCTTCTTGACATTTAGATTTCAAAATATGGTTTCGGCCCGATAAGTTACCGGGAATTTCGAGAAAAAGGCTCAGAGCCAGAAATGACCGAGAATCAGATTTTGCCGATACTAGTATTTTTCCTCTGTCGTGTCTCTGTCTTGTAGCTAGAAATGTGTGATCACGATTGTCAGTCTGTTTTTTAAGTGTAGCCTGAGCGCAATGAGCATTCGCAATGAGCATATATATTTAGCCAAGTCTAAAGGCGGAGCTCCACGAATCGATTATTATGTTTTTTTACTGGCATCGAACAACTTGCATCACTTTCCTTGGGCCAATTTTGTGTCCAAAACTTAAGAAGCAGCAGGGAAAACGAAGTGTTTTACGATCCAGATGAAATATTCGATAGCAAACGTTTGGAAGAGAAGCAAACTAACAAACATTCTTGAGTCCAAACTACTTTCAGGTGAAAGCGTAAAGGAATTCAAAGCGGATCAAAGACAAATCATTACAGGAAAACAAAGTGTGATGCGTACGTTTACTCGAAAATTCCGCTTGAATAAGGTGGAGAAATTAGACAAGTAACAAACATTTCTTGTACTAAGCTAGATAAATTGCGAGAGAGACTAAAAGGAGCCGAGAACGAACCTGACTAGTTTAGTCTATTAACAATCACTCGGAACTCAAAGCTGCATAATAGCACCATTTCACACAAAATCGTTGCTTTGCTAAGCAGACACACCGAAAACCCTTAAGTGCCTCAATAGTTTTACTGTTACTTCCCATGTCCAGCGATGAAGCTTCTTCAATTAAAGATTCTCAACGGCAAAACATGCTGTTAATTATAACAAAGACAGTGCTTGTGAAACCACACGAGCTTAAAAAGAGCGGTCCACTATAAAATTATCAAAGCCAGCCAACATACGTCGCTTTTTGACATCCAAACGCAAATTCCTACCGGTTCAAACAAATATAACTCTAAGATTACTCAAGTTACACGGCGAAACTTCGTTGTTTACACGGTCTTTGGACGAAGTTCTCTATCTTTCAAATGAACCGTGAAGGGCGCTAGTTTTTGACATTTTCTTGACAGCTTTTTGACAACATTCCGTCAGATTTTGAGACATGTACATGCATTTGATCGGCTTTTTCCCTTCGAGCTTGAATTTCATCGACGAACGAACAAAGTTTTGAGATTCGGCGACGAACGTTATCTCTCTACTAGGGAGGCCATTTTTTATACAAACTGCTCAAACCGCGGATATTTGAAATTACGTCATTACAACTGGCCAATCAAGTGCTCCGCTAAAAATAGCTGCGCGGCTGAACCATAAGCTAAAAATAGATTTTAAAAACTATCATTGGAAGAGGCCCATGTATGGGGGATCTTTTCTCTTACCTCATTCTCTCTTGCCAGAAGTAGATGATCGTGTATTGTATGAATGAATTGTTGAGGTTTTTTCAAATGAATTTAAGAGATTTGGTGGCTGCGCCTTGTGAGTCCACAACATTTTGACCACTGTGATGACGAATATCGTTGTCGATTTAACAAATAGATTCCATGTTGCCGTGCGTCTAATAGATCACAGATGACGTCAAAATGTGGTAAAAACAAAGAAGTGGCACACGAGCCGCAGGCGAGTGTGTCATTGATGTTTTTACCACATTTTGACGTCTTCTGTGATCTATTACTGAACAGACGCACGGCAACATGGAATCAATTTGTTTTATATAATAAAGAAACAAAATGCAAGCATTTCTGGAAAAAGGTGGGTCGTGATGACGTAATCTGTGCATCTGTCCTCTAATGATAATAATAATAATAATAATAATAATAATAATAATAACAATAATAACAATAATAATAATAACTGTCTGTGCTAATCATCCTCGCAAAGTACAGCAAGGACGCAGCTCAACAAGGTCGAACCAAAAGCATATACAAGGCGCCTCTGGCAGCCGCTATACGGTCTATTTATGACCTTGGAGCACAGCCTACAGCCAGCTCGAATAAGCCGTATGTTGGTTTTTGCTGAGGGAGGAAACCCGGAGTACCGGAGAAAAACCCTCGGAGCAGGGTCGAGAACCAACACAAACTCAGCCCACTTATGGCGTCACCACCGGGAATCGAACCCGGTGCCAGATTGGTGGAAGGCGAGTGCTCTCACCACTACGCCATCCCTGCTCCCCCATAGCTAAGAACCAATCACAACGCGCGAACTATTCACCTTATTATATAAAAGAGAATAGACAACGTAAAACCACATTCGATTTGTTAAATAGATCATTGTAGTACGTTATGAGCGCGGCATATCCAGTAGCGAAAAGAAAGCGTGACAAGCCTCAATAATACTTGCTTGTCTAACAGATAAAGGCAGTCTGTTCCGCCCATAATATCAAAGCGTCGATCATGAACGCGCAGTCGTCCATTGCTTTCTTGGTTCTTAATGCACTTTTAGCTGATAAAAAGTACCACTATTACGACGCAAATCATACCTCGACCTCCGCTGAACTTCTACCAAATCTGAAAGATATTTAGGGGCTAATCCCTAGATAAATTTTAAAGTAATAAGTAGAATTTGGTGATATTGCAAAACTTAGGTGCGCAGTAAATGAGCCTAGCAAAAGCGTTCATTACGTCTCTTTATCTGACATTCTGAAACGCCGTAGAGCAGGCTATTACAGTAGTTCGAAAATGTGAAGCTTGTGGGATGTGGCTTGGAATGACAAGAATACCTCACAAATTAATGTGTCTGGGTAAGCTGAAAGCCCCTCATGTGGGTACTAAGGCCACTGCTGAGGCTCAGAATGACGAAAATATTAGGATGAAAAGAATATTCATGAGCTATACCATGCTGATGAGGCCTAACAAGGCCGAAACAGCTGTCCACGGTTGCTTACCCTCAGGCTCAAACTTTATTTGGTAGATTTAAGGGGTAGTGCACGCTACCACGTGGCCTTAGTGCCCAATGAGTGGTTTTCAGCTTACCTTTGTGACGTGTTCTCATAACAGAAGTCCAATCGACTTTTGATGAAGGCATGAATCAGCTGTTCAGTATGCTCCCTTGAGAGATATTTCATAGCCAGAAATCCAACACAGTCAGCGGATTGAACGGCGGGCGCGTATATTTTGATATTCAACATGGTGGGCGGACAAAAGAAGGCTACTATTGTTGTTTAAATGCTCTTAGCTCCGCTAATTTTAAGGATTATTGATCAAAATGTGTCCACAAAATCAATTTACCAAGTTTGAAATGATTTAATTGGTGTTAGATCAGACTTGGGATATGTGAATATTTTCCTGTACGTACAGGAGGCTCCTGCCTGTACTTCCTTCTATAATTACTTCGAGGTTCCCGCTATTTTTCGAAATTCAGCCTGTTTATCATTTATCAAGTACCTAACTTGTTATGGCGAATACAACTGACCACTAAAAATACGTTAAAACAATATGGTGACCGTAGTGGAAAAAAACAAACTTCTCGAAGATGCATTTTTCCTCCGTAATGGCTTCATCTCGGCTCATCTCGCATTTCTGGAAAATGCCACTATTCACATGGAAGACACAACATGTTAAGGAAAAATTTTAGAGCCAAGAATATCACATTTGCGAGCTTTATCTCTTATCTTTCGAATAAGATCGTGGAAAATTAATTCGGGGCAGTTCTTTCCTCGAAGTAGACTAAGGAAACCATGAAGGTAAGAAATATTTAAAGGAACATTGGGAGAAAAGTGTGGCTAGTTTATGAGATTATTTCGATCAAAAACGCACCTTTTAAAACTATTTTTTTTCTCGTATTTTACTCAATAAAACACGACTCGAACTTGACTCTATCTACTAAAATCATGTGGAATACTGAGTTTTGTGCGGCGGCACCACAAAATGCAAAACAATATTATTTTCCCCTCATTTCCTTTATATTTCGCCGCCATGATAAATCCGTATGTGCGTGGTCTGCGCATGCCTATGGCCATTTTGGAAGCCATGTTGTATGGGATTTCTGGCTATGCCTAACGTGACGAATGTTGTAAAGAACATTGAATGCGCTGCCACAGGTCTTGGAAATATGAGTGGACATGTCCACGTGGGAGTCGAACCAAACTCTCAGATTCATTGCAGACAACACAGGCCGGTGCGACATCAGCTTCACCAACCTTGAAGCTGTTGATGGACACCTTAGCCAGCTGTTGACGACTGCCAATCAATAATAACTCCGTCTTATCATCATTTAACCACACCATGTCTGCTCTCATCAAAGCACGAACAAAGGGGCGGATGCAATTCTCCAGCGAAGCCACAGCTTCGACTTTACTCAAGCTATTCGACGGACTGAATGATTATATTCTTGGTTTTCACATGACGTCAGAAAAACCTCAAATTAAAGCATGAACCCTGCGGAACACCTCATTCTAAGCAAACATGTTAGAGAGTGTGCCATCAACCGAAATTCGCTGATCCCTGCCCTCCAGATAGGACTGAAACCAGGATTCAAGGGCATTGGCACGTAAGCCTAAGAGTGACTGCAATTTAACCAGCCGGACGCCATGATCAACCGTGTTGAAGGCGGCGCTAAGATCCAATTATCCATGAGTAAATCGTTCTTCACCTTGATCAGAGCAGTCTCAGTGCTTTGATTTTGCCCGTAAACACATTGGATCTGGGTGGCTGTTGCCTTTTCCGTTAGCTTAGTTGTTACTACTGCAGTTTACTCACCGGACTAAAGTTCTTATTGATGATGTAAAGACCGTGTTTCTTGAGTAGAGGGTGCATGTAGTAAAGGCACGTTTCCAGTCACTAGCAAAGTATCCAGTTTCCAAGTACATGTTAACCATGATTATAGTTATCACTGGGAGTAACTCGTCCAGACACAATGATAGAATAGACGCCGGAACTGGCCGGGTCAAGTGCGCACGACTTCTTATTCGCCAATGCTTGAGTTTGCGTACATCCTACTCAGATAACAACGGCGAAATTCAGAGAATGATCACCGTTTCATCCATTAGTAGTTAAAACGCACATTATTTTAACAAATCAAGTAGAGCAACTAGTGTATTTGTAGGGAAAGCCACATCCAATTACACAGAAGAGATAGATCCGTCTTTGATTCGAAATATTTCTGATGAACCAGTCGGACCAAGGACGCTAGGCAATGTTTTTCTAGTCCGAATACCGACAATGGAACATATCTCAAAATAAGGTGGGACATTTTGTGAACTCACATGGCAACTCTGATAGCCAATAACCCGAGTCTTCTTTGTAAGCTCTTTTATAAGATTTGTTTTAAACTTCGTAAAACTTTGGTAAGATCGTTTGGCACGTTAAGGCCCGGGCAAACGGCTTCAAAATTTGTTTCAACACCCGTTCGATTTTGTTGAACAGCGATGTCGAAACCGTTTGCCACCCCTTTCAGCCGCGTTGAAACATGTTCAATGAGTTTAAATGTTGAATCGATGTTGAATGAGTTTAAAAGCGTTTAAACTATGCTTCAACATCCATTCAACATTTCTTTTGTTACGCGAATGTTGAACGATGTTGAGGCCGTTTGCCACCCGCTTTCAACATTCGGTCTCTCAAAGACGTATCCACAGTAACAACTGCAGGATTGAACACCAGGCCTCTCGTGAAGCTTTGTCGAACCAAATGTTGATGGTGTGTTGAAACCGTTTGCCACCCCCGACGTTCAACATCGTTCAACAGGGTGCAACAAAATCGAACAGATGTTGAAGCCGTTTGCCGGGCCTTTCCTTTATTTACACAAAACTAAGTGCGTGACTTCACTTTGGAGTATCCATTCTAGTCACGACCGATAACCCTGTGCTATATTCCCCATTTTGGCAGGATATCATAGTCATTATAAAAAAAAATTAACAAACTGAAGACAACAAGAGAAGAAACGTGTTATCTTTTAGCGGTATCGGTATTGTTTTTTAAAAGCTTAAATTTTATTGAAGGAAAAACTTCACACTCGAGGGGAAAAATCGATCAAATGTATGTGCATGTTATTTGAACCAGTAGGAATCAGTGTCTGGATATCATGGTTGGCTTTGGTAATCATATAGTGCACGGGTCTACGAGGGTTTTTTTTTTTTTTTTGTTTTTTTTTGTTTTGTTTTTGAAAGCTTTAATTTTATTTAAGCTCCAGATGGAGAACGCCGATCAGATGCATGTGCATGTCTCAAAATCTGGCAGAAAGTTGTCAAAAAGCTGTCAAGAAAATGTGAAATCTAGAGCGCTTTCACGCTTCAGTTGGAAAAAAAGTTAGATATCTTCGTCCAAGACTGTCAGCAACAAAGTTTCGCCGTCTAAAGTGATTAATTCTCGATTGTTTTTGTGTGGGATACCTGTGGTGTCCCACACTATTGCTATCAACTCCGTAAACAGCGAGCTAGCTAGCTAACATTCAACATTCCGACCATTACCCGAAGCTGTTCGAATGGGAACGACGACATTTCACTGGATACACCGATAGCGACCATTACCCGAAACTGAGAACAAAATTTGATCGCTTCAAAAGTGGTCAGGCAATTGACGACGTTTCACTGGTTACAGCCGCTGAGATCTGGAGAGAGATAAACTACCTTTTTAGGATATTTTTAGCTGCTTCTGATCAATGACCTTTATGAAATATAAACGCATTTATATTCGTTGAAAGCCAAATACAATTCTTGTCGAGTACTTCAACACAGGCCTTGATTTATCGAACGGAATTCTCACAGAAAGCCGTAGTAAATATTTTATCGGGAGCAGATTAATGTTAGGCTTTTATATATTATGCTAGCATTTTTTCGAGCATTTAAGTGAGGCAAAAGTATTAAGGATTATTCGAGCATTTTAGTGGCATTTTCCCGGAAAATTATTTTTTTTCTCTTGCAGAGAGAATAAAAATAAAAACAATTTATACGAGAAAACGAAGACTTAAGCCTCGGCTACACGTTCAAACATTGTTATAAAACATTTGTTGAATGAACAATGTTATGTTAACTTTGATGACGTTTGTTCAACATTTTTTGTTGGAAGAATGTTTTGATTTCGATCAAACATTTTCTCCAACAGACAACAAATGTTGAAGCGTGTAACCGCCCTTTCAACAATGTTGTATTGCAAACAGATGCAAACACCAATCAGAGTTAAGGGCCCAGTCTCCAATCCGTGAGCCTAATGGCAGAGGTGGAAATTGTTGAAGTCAGACCCCCGAAGCGACGTGTTTTCAACAATGTTATATGCGTATCCAACATTGTTAGAAGCGTTCTTACAACAATGTTGGGACGTGTTCTTCTAACAATAGAGACCTTAAGATTGCGGTTTTTCGGCATTTCCCGCGAACCGCGAACGTCAAGAAGTCACGTGACCAGTGCCTTGCCGTCAGGTTTGCGGTTTGAGGTTCACGTTTGTACGGTTAGACCACGCTCTAGAGGTAAGTGATTTACCGCAAGGTTTTTTGCATCCTAAAACATCACAATCCCACGTTTGAGAGGGAATACCACTTTTTAGAACTCTTTCGCCTATTAATTATCGGCGAATTCTCCTTCATAGAAACGTTATTTTTAAGACGATTTCTCAGCTAAAATAGAAGTGAACGAATGACTGAAAACAAACATGGCGGCCGGCTATTTGTTACCCGCGAATCTTAAGTCCCGAATATGGGAAGACACCTAACGTGAAACGGCTAACCGCAAACCGCGGTTTGCCGTTTGCGGTAAGGGCCCAGTCTCCAATCCGAGAGCCTAATGGCAGAGGTCGAAATTGTTGAAGTCAGACCCCGAAGCGACGTGTTTTCAACAATGTTATATGCGTATCTAACATTGTTAGAAGCGTTCTTACAACAATGTTGGGACGTGTTCTTCTAACAATGTTACAACGTGTAGCCGGGGCTTTAAACTCTAAATTCAAACAAATATTTCAAATTCCACCCTAATACAGCCGAATGGAAACTGAGGACAACTAACCAGCGCAGCAGTGAGTCAAAGGCGGGTACGTAAACTATTAACTTATATACGATGCTGTTATACCACTTGTACGTTAAGGTTTGCCTTAGCACCCAGTTAAAATGTTATAATTGATAAGATTAAAATTAAAAGTGTCTGTATGACGAGCATTAACCGATCATTTTAGTGACCCTTTTGGGGGAGACCGAGCTTTTTTGTGGGAAAAATGGAGCATTGAGGTGGAGCATTTTAGTAGGGAAACAAAACCATAATGAACAAAAGCCTAATTTAAGTCATATGCTAAGCAACCAGAGTTATCATAAATCAGTCGATCGTGTTTGTTACCACAGCATCGGCGTATGTGATGGCTCTTCGATGTTTCGAGATTTTTTTGCCAGCATGGTAGAAAACTTTCTTTTACCGTTTTTCGACAATGTTAATAATAACTAACAGCGCTTATTCTAAGGCAAACAAGAATGAAGTTTTTGAGCTCATTTCACATTGCCTTGCAGTTGATTTGCTTATTCAATGTTGAACTAAGCTTTGTGATAACATTTTAATTAATAAAGTATTTCGTAACAAAAACAAACAGCAAGGCAAAGTGAGCGAAATTCAAAACAAGTTTTTCTCGAGATGAAAATGGCAATTGGTGTGGTAACTTATTGTGCCTGTAGTTATCAATGAACCGACCGAAGTTGAAAAGGGGAAAGGTAAATCCGAGCAAATATTTGGTTGAATTACATGGGGTAGACTGCGTTTCGCGGTAAAGTGATTTTACTGGTTTCTCCACTCATGTTCAGTCAGAAAATGACCTCAAGAGGCATTGATTCCAGCTACAACCAGTTGCAGTAATACTTGAGACACTACACTAAATTCGGACTGAAAAGAGATCACCCACCCCCCTCCCCTTATCAATGTTGCAGGGCCAAATTTTGTCTTGGTAGAAACGCGAAATCAGGCAGAAAATGTGGTCCAGCAACATTGCTTAGGGTGGGGGAGGAGGGGAGTATGGACTGCCGTGTAGAAAGTGTCCGGGGCAGTTTTAGGAGAAAAGTGTGTTTTTTATTGGAAGTGTCTCAACATTTTTGCGACTGGTTGTCTGAATGGGTTTTCCTTGTATGGGCGTTCTGTTACGTACCCAATCGATTTATGAAGTGGTATATTTTTGCGATGTTATCAGGTGATTGTAAAAATAGGTGTTTCAATGTCCTACATTATGAGTCTTAGAAATGGCCAACGCTCAAAGTGTATTTTGCTGCATTGCGGTTATGACGTAATGGCTGCTAATCTTCGTGTTTTATTAGACCAAGCGGGAAAACAAACGCAAATATGACCATGAAGGACTGATGAAAGGTTTTTTGGCTTTTGCGGAATTGTTGGACACCATTCTACTTAGAGAAGTGTAAAACTAGGTGACGTGCGTCTATTCGCTTTCAGAAAGGACGTATGAATCGATGTTAGATCGACCATATAAGGGTTTGTTTACGTTCTTTGAAATCAACACGAGCACACGTTCTTCTGTGATCGCGTGCCATTTAAAGGGCAAGCTATTGGGAAAGCTCTCCGTTGAAGTATAAATCATCTTCTACTAAAAAGAAATCCTGATAGAGGTTCACTTTTAAAAAGGAGTTAATAGTTCCTTCCTTCTGATAGACATTTTGGTGTCACCCTCAAGCTTAGCCTAGATAACCTTGCGTGTATTGGCGTACTGTGAACGGAGGCTGGCAACCTTCACGTTCATTGTTTTCTTTTCACAAATTCGGTAGGCCTGCAATATCTCAAGAAGTATGAAAGGAGTGACTCGGGAAAAGAAAACAGCGCAGACAATGAAGAAACGACCAATTGCTCGGGTGATTGAAAGACAGTTACGAGCGCGAGAGCATTTCGGCATGTTTGTGGAATAACCTTCAGCCAAGCTGATTTAAATAAATACACAAGTTCCCGATACGATAATCATTCGCGGAAGCATGCTGGACGTTCTTCCAGTAACACGAACACCAAAGTTAGTCAATGGGTTACTTTTCGGGACTTTTCGGGTTACTTTTCGGGACGGTCTACCACGATCTCCCTAGCAACTGATAAATAAATAGATGATGTCATATTTTGTCTAATGGTTGACCGTGCATTCTTGGTTGACCGTCGGATCATGAAAGAGATTTTATGTAGCTCTTTTATGGTCATCTTGCCTTTAAAGCCTACTATTGACGACTATTCAGGACTGATTTGAAATAATCAAAGTACCCGTCTATTCCATTTATTTGGCTTTTTGAAGAAGTAACGTATTCTCAACATGTAAGTAACGCCTTAGCGTGACAAATCTTCCTGTGTAAGAAACTACGAGTAAATAAAATACTGACTTTCCTTTAATCAGGCTTATTTTTTCCAAAACATCATATGTTTTCAGTATTTGCTGCGCCTGGCTCTGTTTTATACAATTAATTGTAAGCGCGTATGCATTGAGTCAATACTATTGTCATTAAATTTCCCTTCGAATTAAAGTGCCTATGAAGCGAAATTTGTTTTTACATATTTATAAGATGTACCATTTGAAACTCACTATTTCAAAGTTTGAGACGTTTAGGGTTAAAATTGACGATTTTACAAGACCTCAAAGTTGTGCCATTTTGCCCTCAAAAATGGTATTCGAATTGCGCGGTCAAAATAGCACGTGACTACAGTCTCTGACGTCATTTTGTTGCCAGAAGATCAATTCGTCGTCGTTTTCTTCCTCCTCCACTTCTTCTTCTCTGGATTCGCTTACCATGTCTTCTCCCTCCAAAACTCCTTGCTTACAGTATAATTCTCTGTGCGTAAACAACCTTCTGGCAACAAAATGACGTCACGACAAAGCATTTTGCACTTAACTCGGACCCATTCTCCTGACCATTTTTAGGTCAAAATGGCACAGCTTTGAGGGCATGTAAAATCGTCAATTTTAACGCTAAACATCTCAAACTTTCAAATCGTAAGTTTCAAATGGTACATTTTATAAATATGTCCAAAAACAGTTCGCTTCATAGGCACTTTAAGTATAACGATTTTTGAACGTGATAAGGTCGATAAGTAAACTCTTGAAATGTCTGATGTGTGATACTCAGTCTTACTGTTTGTCTCATTAACTCGGTCTTTGCTACATCAGAAACGCTTTTGATACGAGTTTAATCGCCAGTACGCTTAGGAATAGCAAACACCTTGCCGCCAACGTCTTTTACAGTTCCCGCGCGAAATCCAATGCAGCCCTTTGCGTGAAAACGCACAAACTCAAAACTGCACCAATTCAAAGGCGCTTTTTCCGCACACTTCCGGATCAATTAGAACACTAAAAAGTCTGCAGTTCTCTTGAGTAAAACTTGAACTTTGAAAGTAACTCCTCTGCACCCATGTAGTCAGCTTACACCTCTAGAAAACGACGTTTAATCTTGTACATAAATCAGACAACCAGTTGCAAAAGTACTTTAAACACTACACTAAATTCGGACTGAAAAGAGATCACCCACCCCCCTCCCCTTATCAATGTTGCAGGGCCAATTTTTTTCTTGGTAGAAACGCGAGGCCAGGCAGAAAATGTGGTCCAGCAACATTGCTTAGGGGTGGGGGAGGAGGGGAGTATGGACTGCCGTGTAGAAAGTGTCCGGGGCAGTTTTAGGAAAAAGTTTTTTTTTTTTATTGGAAGTGTCTCAACATTTTTGCAACTGGTTGTAGTTAAGGCCTGTTCCAAATGTCGCGCTATTTTTAAAACATCCAGTTCGGCAGGTTGAAATAAGTTCGATATTTTGAATTTGTTGCCACTAAATTAAATTCGACGTTTGAACCAGTGCTGCCCTATAGTCGTGCCACTCCGGGTCAACTTCTTTTAAGTTGGGCATGGCAGCAGCAAGTCGTTTGAGCCACACTATCGAACAAAGTCGGATCCCACATCCAACATTGTTGGATATGAATGTTGAGATGGTGGCAAAACACTATCCAACATTGCTAGACGAAACAAGCTAACGGTACAAGTTGGCGCTAAATTTAATTTAGAACATAGCGCTATTAAACACGGAAACGAAAAGCGCTTCTGTTGCGCTAGCGTTAATGTTTATGGTACCAGAGCTGTTCGCAATGACGTAAATGACGGTGCCAAGCGAGTAAAAACCATGGAATGGTTAAGAGAACGAGCTGAAAAAAGGGTATGTTCCATACCGTTGTACAGTCATCACTGCAAGATACACCTGCGTTTAAGAAGATGATGAGAATGAGCTCGGATCAGTTCGCAGAAATTTTAAACCGGCTATTGAACCGAACATCTGCAAAGAGAGCACCAAATGGCGATTATTGATTGGCTAGCAGGGTGAACGTGACTCGCTTCAGCATACAACTTTGTTGGAAGAGCGGCAAAACACGGGTGATCCGAAATAACTAACGCCCGGTCCATGGACCCCACTACGGACTGGGTCTATAGACTACTTTTAATTACAGACCGGTCCATGGACTACCCCTACCGACCCCCTAAAGAAACATAACGATAATAAAAATGACAACTTGAGATTTGACGTACCGTTTGTCAGCAGGATAGGCCACTCGCGTGGGCGAAATTTCAACTATTACACCGCGTAAATATTGCTGCTTCCTTCACTTTGGCGATGTATGGAGAACGATGTACTTCGAAATATCGCCAACTTGCAAATGAAATGGAGTTGAGATCTGAGAAAGAGCATGTGCATGGAATTCGTAAAAAGACCGATAACTTAGCCTTTGAATCAGGGACCGCGCAGGGGGAGAGGCTGGGGGCCTTTAGTCCCCCATCCCCCCTCCCCCCACTTTTCAAAAAGCAGGTAATACTAAACAAATCGAAGTTACTTTTCTATTTAACGATTTACCGAAAACTGAACAGATTACTCTTGTTTTGAAACACCGCTGTTTTGTTGCTGAAAGTGTATAAGTTTCACCACACCATGTTAGTTTTAAATGCATTTGCAGCCATTTCAGGACTTTAATTTAAAATTTTCCGGGGGAGCATGCCCCCTGACCCCACTAGTTAACTCACGCTAACGCTTTCGAAACGAGGCCCACAGTTGCAAACTTGCTGCGCGGGCACTGTGAATAGCAGTGAGGCTGAAGGTGACCTTGTTGTGATACAAATTAAAGTTGCTGCTTTTTCATACCAAGAAAGTTGCCCCGGTGCCAAATAATACACAAGGATATACACAAAAAACTGAAATTAAGTTGTCGGTTGTGCTCTCTTTTGAGCTCTCAACCCCATTTGCAAGTTGGCGATGTTTCGAAGTACGCTGGTCCTCCGTACATCGCCAAAGTGAAGGAGGCAGCAATATTTGTGCAGCGTAATAGTCGAAATTTCACCCACGCGAGTGGCCTAAAATCCAGGCAAACGATACGTCAAATCTCAAGTTGTCATTTTTGTTATCGTTATGTTTTTTTTTTTAGGGGGTAGTGGGGGTCAGTAGGGTTAGTCCGTGGACTGGTCCATAAAGTAGTCCATGGACCCGGTCCGTAGTGGGGTCCATGGACCGGGGATCAGTATTTTCGGGTCACCCGCAAAACACTGCAACATTTCTCGTCGAGCAAAATTGTTGGGCGTAATGTTTGATCAAAAGCAAACTCCATCCAACACTTGATCAAGCAAAAATTGTTGGACAAACGTTCTTCAACATGGGCGGCCAAACGGTCGAACAATGTTGGATCGAGCAAAGTTGGAACGTTGAATCCAACTTTTCTCGATAGTTTGGGCAGGGCTTAAGCTGACTTCCTATTACTACCCTGCAACAATCATGTGGAGTAATTACATATATACGTTTGAATGGATTTTCAGGTCTTTTTCACGCTGATTTATTCATACTTATGATCTATCTACTCGATCAGCTGTTTTCTTTATATACATAGTACTTTGGTACCTACACATGTAGCCGTTAGGCTACCTATTTTTTCTTTTGAACCGGTAAGAATCGGCGTTGGGATTTTCAAAACAGCGAAATGGCTTTCAGGATAATTTTACGCTATTCGGGTTCTGCAAGGGAAAAGCTCGAAGAGTAGTTTCGCAAAAGCTGTCTTCGTTATAATTGGATCATGTTATCCCCCCCTGAGAATATAATCATTAATTGAAGAACCTTTCTCGGTAGAAATGGAAAGTACCAGTAAAATTATGAAGGCTTTTTAGTGGTTTTTGTCTGCTTAGCCAAGTAACATTTTTGTTTGAAAGGCGATATAATGCAGCTCTGCGGGGTTCAGAGTGATTGCTGACTGACTAAACTATCAGGTTTGTACTAGTACTCCTTTTTGTCGTTTCTACGGCCTTTTATTTCACGATTGGTTAGCAAATTTTCTAGCTCACTTCGTACCAGATATGTTTTTAGCTTGTATAATTTCTCCACCTTCTTCAAGAACCGTCAAAGAAACATACGCATTATACTTTGTTTTCTTGAAATGTTTTGCTGTTTTCTCGTTTTCAATCCGCGGTCAATTAAATGTATGTCAAAATTGCTCAGCAATTTTTCTAGCTTACTACAAGATATGTTTATCTAATTTCTTCACCTTGTCCAAGCATTTCTTAAAGTAGCCGTGAGTTTGGACTCAAGAATGTTTGTTTGTTTGTTTTCAAACGTTTGCTATTGAATAGTTCATCTGGATCTTAAATCTCTTGAGTTCGTTTTCCCTCCTGCAGTTGAATTTTTTGGGTACGAAATTGGCTGAAGAGATGTTATGCGAAGTTTCTCAGTGCCAGCAAAAGATAATCTTGGAGTTCCCCTTTTAGGCCCGGTTCAGACGCCGTACTTCAGCCGAGCCGAATCTAATTCAAAAATAGGCCGACCTAAATTAATTAATCCTGGCTGAATTGATTCAGACGCCGAACTTTATTCGTCCGAAACAAGAAGTACACATGTCACCTTTGTTGAGTTTGACCCGCCAAGCCGCCATTCTTTCTTCTGCAACACTCCTTTGTGCATGCTCTCATGTAAAAACAGCAGGAAAAATACATTGCAGTGTTCCACATGCTATTGTCAGCAATAAGCTAATGTCACTTAATATTAATACTCATGTTATAAATTGGATCGTCAGTTTTCTTAGTAATAGGAAACAGAGAGTAGTCGTGGACGGCTTTGTCACAGAATTTGTTAGCATTAACAGAGGGGTACCGCAAGGTACTGTCCTCGGGCCCATATTGTTCTCTATTATGGTAAACGACATAAGACCGGTTTACCCGGAGCGCAATTTATTGTTCAAATATGCTGACGATCTTACACTAAGTGTACCAGTGTCCGCACACCAAGATCACTCTTTCCTTGTGGTTAACAGCATTCAATACTGGACGGTAAGAAATCGTATGAAACTAAACCTTACTAAGACCTGGGAGATGGTGGTGCACGGCAGATTTTCCAAACCACTGTCACCTCTGGTACAGGGGATTGAACGGAAAAGCTGGTTGAAATTGCTTGGCATAACTTTCCAGGAGAATCCATCGGACTGGGACCTTCAGGTTGACAAATGAATTTGATACGCAAAGCTAGTAGTCGCTTATACATTTTACGCGTTTGTAAATATTTTGGATACCCTAAAGAACAACTGACTAAATTATTTAATCTTTTAATTATGCCCCTGTTTTTATACGGAATTGAGGTTTGGGGAGCGGCATATCAAGGTAAGTACCTTGATTGCATAGACAAGTCTTTTAAGCGAGCGTTTAGATTTGAATGCACCAACAACTTGTATGTAATGGCTGAAGTTATCAGAAATCGAGACTGTAAACTGTGGAACACTATCATGGATACTCCTTCCCATTCCCTTTACCAACTATTACCCCTAAAGAAACAGATTTTTGCGAAACAGAGGACATGATTTTATTTTACCTGCTGTTAAAACAGAACGCTTTAAGAGATCTTTTATTAATAGGTAACTTTTAAATTTTATCTAATTGTACTTGATCTTAAATTAATTAATAAGATTGCATTGCAATGTATGTAAAGCCACACGTATGTTGTGTCTACCTGACTATGAATGAATAAAGACTTATTATTAAAATGATTTATGCATTTGATTCGGTTCATGTGAAATACGGCGACTGAATCAAAGCCGGTCTACAGCCGTTCTCAGCCGTTCTTCCCGGCTGAGCCAGGCGGGATTAATGACTCAGCCGTTCTAAATTAAATCAGCCGTTCCGAATTGATTCAGACGCCGTAGTTCACATGAACTTAATTCGTTGAATTCGATTCGGCTCGGCTGAAGTACGGCGTCTGAACCGAGCCTTGGGCTTGGCTAAATGACTCCAATCTAAGGCAAGATTACGCCTCTGTTCCGATAACTTGCCCTTTTTTGCAAAGTCCTTCCCAAGTAGACTAACCAATTGTTTTTCGAGTTTTTTCACCACTAATGCCACCTACGCCTCTTTTTCTTTATGATACAAACCAGTAAAAGTCAAAAATTTGAACGTGAACCAGAAAGATAAGATCATATTTTCAAAGGACTGGTAACTAACGACTTGGAAACGAAGAATGTTGTCATGGTGATTTTCCGTCGAGCCGACAATTTGCAACCTGTCAAAAAAGACATGCACATTTTGAATCCAAACAAAAATTACCATTTGCAAATTCTTCTAGAGTGAACATGCACTGGAAAGTTGTGCTCTGTGAAAGGGCTGAAGATTTGAATGAAATCCGAAACAGTAGGCAAGCAATTTGTTTATTCCCCGTATTTGGAAAGCTGTCCCAGCAACAGTAAGTCAACCATTTTCTTTGATGTATGGTTATGTTAAGGTCTGAACTAGAAAGAGAAGGAGACACGAAACGAGCTAGAGCGGAACTTGAACCTGGGGCCACCGCATTGCAAGTCCAAGGGCGCTTACCATTTACACAAACCATCCGGGTGGAAATTTCAGGTGAAAATATGCAGTGCTGCAGTTTGCCCAAATGCAAAATGGACAAATCACAAAATGTACTTGTATCAACTCATAAAGAAAAGAAAAAGTGCGTTGATTAAGCCGATGGCCTGTAATTTCTGAAATGTTCCAGATGGAATGGTGTGTACCATTTAATTTCCCAACCAGAATTTCGGGGATTTCCGTGTAAATGGTAAGGACCCCAGCGCTCTAACCGCTCGGCCACCCTGCCTCCGCAGAAAAGAACTTCTTCCACCAAGTTTGAGCTACTCGTTCCTCCCATTAACGGTTAACTCTTCTGTGATCTTTTTGACCGGTGAACTGCAAGATGCCCTGGTAAAGTGAAAGTCCTTGACGCGTTGAATTATTTTGTTTTGCAACCACACAATCACGTTACGCCGGGCGCCATGCAAGTAGATCGATACATGTCTTAAGCCTTTTATGACTCCAGACTGGGACGGAAAGGGACTGGGGATCTGTTAAGCTTATTATGCGGTCTGCTAAATCATCACCGTTATTATACCTTAATAGCCTCTGGATAATGGAAACCCACGTGTTTTCCGTTCCCTTATCA